>APFE031741805.1:54098-69004 GCA_000404065.3 Pinus taeda | reverse complement strand
ACTTTCCATCACTCTTGAACACGACACTTTTATTCACCTGGGTTGGGAAATCCTTTACCTAACAGTTAATCAAGCCACATTGAAAGTGTTCAGCCGATTTCTGGGTATTAGCTTTGGGTCAACTGTCACCAAGCCATCTGCAGTGTCATTATGTGTTCAAGAGGTCTATACAAATAAACCATTCACCTACAAAATATCGGTCATCCATCATTGACCGTCCCTGAGTTAGTTCTTGCTAAATATATTTCTTCAGACTTGATCTATGATTTCGTGTTATGGGCTTGCCTATGATGGATCGCTTTCTATCGACTCCGACTCATTATCTATAAAGATGATCTAGAAATCATCAGTACCTTGGAATCTGCATGCCTCAATGGCAGGTTTCTCGCCTTTGACAACAGGTTGCATCATTGACCTTCGATCAAAGGATTCTGTGACGTGTTCGACATTGATTCATTCATTCACATTTCATGGATTGTACTGAGTACTTTGAGGGCCATTGACATTACTGGTGGTTCCTCTCACACTTGTTAACAGTTTACATCATTTACTGGTAATCAAGTGGTTTCTACCATCTTCAACTTCGACACATTTATTCACATGGATAGAATCGTACTAGTTTGGGAAGTAGAAATGAAGACCCTAGATCTAGTTTCCACCATCCAGGTTGCGAGGAATTTTGTTATCATTATATAGTGGACTATTCATAAACAGATGGCTGCACCCATATTGTGTCCATATGTTTCTACTTGTGATGTAATACAAAATCATTCATGTATAAGAATAGTTTTAGATAGTTCTTAGTCAGTTTTGATCTGAGTATGGGAATGCCTACCTCAGCGATGATATTTTCACATATATATATTTTGTGTTGAATGTTTTTACAGGTTTCAACTGGGGTATCCACAGGAAGATCCTTGAAATGATAAAGTCCTTCACCCTTCTTAGATGATCAAAAACCCTCATCTATTACAGACTTCGCCCTTTAGGGGGCAATCTGTTACACAAAAAATTGTCACCATGACTTTCTACAGTTTGTGTGAGTCCATCAACACTCATACATACCTCCTTTGCAAGTCTTAAACTCAGCTCTTCATGTCAAGCCTTGAAAATGGGAGAAAGACCTTAAAAATATCTCAAATCCCGGTTTCGCACTTTCTCCTAGCATTGCCTGCGGTGCCGCACCCAATGGTCATGTTTCCTGTGAACCTGACTGCTCTATTTTTCAAGTGATGGGTGTGAACCCCTGTAAAAGTTAAAAAGGCGTGAGTTCATTCTTAAAAACTCATCTTGGGTCACTTCTGGACACTTCTAGAAGGAATATTGCGCTGGCAAGTCCGCTCCACCTTGGTTCATCCATTCCATAACTAAGGGAGCTAACTCCATGATATGAGGTTCTCATCCCATTGAAGGAGGAACTTATCCCTTCAATGGTGGACCTGCAACTTCCTCCATTTGCACTATAAATTCAGGCATTGGGCTGGTTGTAGGGGAGTTTGAAAGCTGAAGGTTCTTGAGGGTAAATGCTGCTGGAAATTAGACTTCCTTTTTTGAGCTTGTGAGAGGAGAGATCACATACCTTTCATTCATTTGGGAAGTGAGTGAGGCTTCTCAAAGTAGAGGAGACTTCTGCTGGACCCTGGAAAGAACTTGTGCAACATCAAGGCAAAGGTTGTAAGGTTATTTTATTCATAAAGTTAATACAATCAAGTTTGTTTTTCTCAATGAACTATCTCTAATGGTTTATTTTATGAGCTCCTTGATCTTCATAATGAACATGTTTTATTATAGTATCTATGCAGGTGTTCTTTGTTGTGTGTTTGTTTGTGTATGCAGGTTATTGAAAAGGAACTGCTTGCAGTTGTTGGAATAAAGCTGCCACAAACAAGTGTTGGACCGAGGTAGGGTCTGTTACACCTCTTAGTTTTCATTTATGAATTGAAACATGTTTAGAGAAAAGTAGATTTGTTTGTGCTCCTTGTTCCTAGATATCATTCGATACTAGGGAGATCGGTCTTGTCCGCAAGAACGATTTATCCGGCCAACAAGATCATGTTAACGGAAGCGACATTTGGAGGTGAGAGAGAAAAAGTTTCCATACGAGCATATTCTTTGAAAAGACCTACCCCAACACTCTCGTAAGGGATGTCAGTATTCCCCACATATGGCACATTGCCATTTGAAGAGCTAGAAGAGAAAATGGCTAACTAATCAACGATGACTATTTTCACATCATGAGAAAAATGGAGCACATGGAACAACGCAAAAACTACGCAAAACATAACATGGGCCCAAATCCAACCAAGTATAAGGTTATAATTCAAGTTGGCACCAACTACTTCTACTTTTAGTTAACGGTTTTCCCTTCCAAGGTTATGGGAAATTTTGTGAGAATACTGTATGGACGAGATCTTCTACCATCGAAGGCTTCTAAGGTGTTACAAGACTCACTAAGAGGTGGAGATCTAATAACTTTGCAACATGAGACATACATGATTCTGGTGGACACAACAATAGTCCTATGAATCGTCTTCCCTTTGATAATGACTTGGATTAAAAAGGTAAGCTGATGTGGAAGGTGTGGAACACGATTTTCCAAGTCAAAGGTAATCAGAATTGAATCAGTAGGGTCAATTCCTCCTATTGTAGATAGTAATGCTTGCTGCTGCGATGGAAAACTCTAGAGAACTTCCAAGGCAAACATCACCAAAGGTGCTTGAGCTAAATCTTCGACAATATTATAATGTTGAGAAGCTCACACATTGAGATTGTATGATGATTTTCGAAGGAAACCCTTAGAAGGTGGTCGGATAACAGAGTCATGATTATGTCTCTCAATATGAAGAAGACCAAAATTGGGTGGAATAGAAGTGGAAGGTGGGTCAGTAACTTATTTCTCCCCCACCTATTTGGGAGGAGTTTGATAGTCGTTTAACCGAGTGGCAATAGAAATAGGTGTTGTTCCACTCATATAAACCTCAGAACCCGAAGATGTAAAAGATTGTGGTTTCTCTACAATTTGGGTTTTCTGTGATGGAAAAGGTTCTTTTATTACAGTCGGTGCCCTTTTTGTGCCTTTTAACAAACGAGTGGCTTCAACACAATGTGGACAATCCTTGGTATAGTGATATTCATAAGAAATGAGGCAAGGATATTTGGGCTTACGTTTAGATGCATCATTAGCAGATGATTTTGGAGGATCATATTTTGAGGTATCATATTTGTTTTTTCCTTTACCCTTCTTTTTACCTTTTGAGGTTTTTTCTGTTACAATAGATTGAAGGACATTAACCTTGGAGGTTTTACCAGGAATTTGAGAGGGATTACAAGGAAATTAGATGTAGTAGTTGAAACAGATTTCTGCTTCGTAGAAGCAGAAGAAGCTTTACTAGAAGTTTGAGTCACTGACCTAATAATATCGTCAATGGGTAGTGTCTCTAGAGGTTTGGAAGATTCAGGATTTGTAGATGGTCTCAAAGCATCAGGAAAGCGATCATACGAGATGCCAGATTGGGAATATACCAAATCAAGATATTGGGCATAGGAAATGGCTTGCTTTTTGGTTACAAATCCACCCATAGCTATGTCCTAGCAATTTGATTAACGAATGATTTTGTAAAGCATTCAATTAAAATTTTGTTAGGAATATTGAACCTAATCAAACAACGTTGATGTCTCCATTCATGGATGTGATCATAAATTTTCATAGCAGTTGTCTATTTCAAATGTGTAAGGAGATGGGTACTAGTTTCACATTGAACTGGTAGATGGAAATGAGTATGGAAGTCCATTCCCAAAGTTTTGAAGTCTTAGAAGGCACCTCGAGGTAACTCAATGTACCATTTTGCGGCAACACCCATCATGATTCACTAGAAAAGGCGTAGATGGATGGAATCATCAACCTAAGAATTGGATGAACACCATAAATGATAAGTCATATTGTCGGCATGGGGGTCTTCTCCATAATTTCCTTCAAATTTTAGACAATCACAAGGAACCTTAGTAGGAATTGGAGGCCAATACAACGTATGGTGTATTGGGTCATTTGTGAGCCTTTACACATTCGGTAGTTCCAACATTGCTAGAAAGGGAAATTGTGGATTGAAAGGTATGGAGGGCCTTTGATAAGGCCCAATTTGTGGATTCCAACCTTGTTGGTATGGGTTTTGACCCCAAAGTGGCAGATTTTGACCATAAGGAGTTTGATATTGCCCCCACTTAGAGGTATTATGACCACAAAAGGGCATATTTTGTGCCCACAAAGGTGATTTTTGACCAGGGGAAGGTTGATACTAACCCGTCATAGGCTATTGAGAACCATAAGGTAGATAAACAACTTATGAAGAGTATGGAGTATAAGGTTGTTGTTGCAATGGTTGACATTGGTGGTAAACTTGTTGACCCTGCTACTGCAAGGGTTGACCTTGTTGTTGTAAGGGTTGGCCTTGTTGGTACAATGGTTGGTTTCATCACTGCAAGGGTTGACCTTGCTGCTAGAATGGCTTTTGATAAGGCCCTTGTTGCACATAAGGTCATTGTTGTACATAAGGCTACTGTTGTTGGAAAGTTCCTTGTGGAATTTGTTGGGTTCCATGTTGGTATTGGTAGGTTCCAGTTTGAAATTGACCAGATATCCCAAATGAGGGATTTGGACCAGACTGCATTTGGAGTCTTTCTTGTTGATTAAAAGGTGGATTTTTAGGTGGTTGTGAGCAATATGGAGGATATGTTGTTGATAGGGTATCAAGTCTAAAAGAGGTTGTTGATATAGGATTTGGCCTGATCCAGATGGACTAGACGATCGACTAGGATAAGGTACACTTCCAACAGTTTGACTAACTGCGGTAGCATGAGTTTGAGATCCACTCACATAAGTGCCACCCAAAATAGAAGGTACATATGGAGGAGGTGGTTTTTTCCCTCCATGCGGTGGGATAGGTGGTGGTACATATTTCCTACTTAATGGAAGACCTGAGGAACCTATATGGACATTAACCATCCCAATTGTAACTATCAGTTGTATAGGAACTGAGGAAACTACAGTCTGTACAGGAATTTGAGAGGCCACACTTGAAACAAATGGACCAGAAGTAGGCGTAGCGCCCGATGATTAAATGGGATTATGATAAAGTGAATATGCAGTTGGAGTACCTAAAACCAATTGAGGTAAAGAGGTGTAACCTGGTGGAAACAAATGTTTGCTACTTTCAGGTAGTGGCGGAGATAGCATACTTCCCACATATGGAAAGCCTTCAGGTGGAAAGTTATATTCAGATTCATCACCAACACCAAGAGTGTGAGTGGCTAAGAATTCTGGAGGAGGATCTTGAGGAGAGGTTGGAATCTCACCTGCTGATGCCATAGGTGGAAACAGTTGGCAAGGAGGCATCCGTGATGTACCGAGAGAACATTCCAAAGGTATGTTGGGGTTATGAAATAGAATATATGGTCATTGAGGAGATAATATGACCAATGGATCAAGAATCGGATTCGAAGGGAATAATAAATACCTCTGCGGAACCTCAGTATTTTCTGGATCAGATTCCTAAGATGATGGATCTTGAGGTGGAGGAAAAGAAGCAAGGGGTTGAATACTCGGAATAATTCCAAGTTCAAAACCTTCAGCTTCAAGTGACTGTGAAATCTCTAGATGGAATCCTTGTGGTGACCCTTCAGTGTCGTATGGTGAAGGGAATATGTAAGGTGAACCCAGTGGTTCAGTCACAATGACCTTCTCTCAAAAACATTAGGAGGTGGTTTATTTGAGCTTACAATTAAAAGTCACTATTGATCAAGCAATGTGAGGCCAAGGATAACTGCATAGGTAAGTCATGTTACCATGTGCAGTCAAAGTTTAGAACTTAAAAACAAGAAATAAATAAAAAATGGTGTACTAGGTAAGAGGGTTTACCAAGTATCCATGAACCGCAATATACACTTTAGCCGAAACCAAGGACTTAACGTACAACAACCAATATCCTCGAATGTTGTGTTCGATGTATCACATTTACAAGGCAGTTGACTCAGTTACCTGTGGCTAAAGGATAGCAACCTAGAGGGGTCTACCATTATATATACACGATGGTATGGCGAGCACAAGTTCATGTTAGTGTTGTCTAATGCATAACCATTCGATGAGAGCTTTCCCATGTACTTGCCATATGTGGAGCACCTTCGACATACTCGAGAGTACTAGAGAATGATCCTATTATACTTTCATTCGTGGAATGAGATTTCACCCTTGGGATACAAGGCAATTAATGACAGGTGCTAGGTTTATACACTAGATCACGTCTTTAACCTAGACATTTAATTGTTTGCATTAAGCTCCAAATTCTCCTTAGGTTAATTGAGTAAATTTTAACATTGTTCTTGAATTATGTTTCAAATTTTTGGCTCAAACAATGTCACATGAATCCTTAAAATGCAACTATATGAGAAAAGGAAACTTTTCACTTCAGTGAAAGTAAACTAACAAGGGAAGAGAATTCAATCAATTAATGCATCAAACAAGAGAATGCATCAAACAACATGCCTCCACTAAATTTTCTTTCCAAATGCAATATGAAAAAAAAAATCTTCAGTATCTTATATGCAATTTATTGAAAGAAAAATGATGTTTACTTCACTAAGATGAACTTTATATAAATGATGTTCTCTTTGATTTTCGGATGCTCTAATGCAATCAAAGTGTAGAGCCTCATCAATGCTTCATTTTGACACTCTCCCTTACCAATTTTCCCCCTCTTTCACCATCATCATCAACTCAAAAGGTATCCAACTACAAGGTTTTTTGCATGGTAAGGTATTTAATTGTCTTACCTTTCATATTTAATAATGTTCTTTATTATTGAATTAATGTTTGTATTAGCTAGCGAATTCATGCAATTCTACAGCTAATCTATGTTTTTGTAGCCAAATCTAAGGTTTACCAAGATCTGAGGTTACAGATAAGAAGAAAAAGATATGGACAGGTGGAGATTCATCCCTTCAACGATTCCCTCTTATCCATCTGAACCATATCATCAAAGGATTTTTTGATTACGTGGTCAAAGGGCGAAAGTCAATGTGTTGCTGTAAAGGTGAGCGAGAGTTTGAAAATCTTATGCTTCACGATTTGATTTTACAAATAGAAAATTGTGAGAAAACAATAGCTTGATACCTGTTAGAAGCTATGTTTAAAATTTCATTAGCTAATGGTAGGTGTAAAAGCCTTGAATAGTTATTTGACACATACTTTTATAAATATTGTGGAACAAAACATTAACATAGGTTGAATTTGATGTATGCGAGAGTGATGCTTTAAAAACTCTGTTTTCCTATTAATGAAGAATGAAGCTCGATGCATAGCTGACTGTGTGATTAGCGTTTGTGGAGGGTCCCTGCAAACAGTGAAGGTTATGCATTTTTATATTTCCTTTTTATCACTTATTTTAGTTATTTATATGCTCTATAATCATTTTGCAACATTAAGTTTAATTAAATAGAAATAGCAAGATTTCACTAATGATGATAATTATAGCATAGACACCTTTTATAGATTTATTTTTAGCTTTCATTTCAAAATAATTTCATAGATTTATTTATAATTTCATTTCAGAGTGTTTCATTTCAGAACATGAATGATTTCCTTACAAATTCAATTTACAGTGTGTTGACGGTGCTGGACCCGCCAACATCTAAGGGTATCTCCCTGGTAAGAAGTCCCAATTAGACCTCAGACCTTTTGGTGTGGGAGTCCTAGCAGTGGGTCATAAGGTAATTCGTTGACCGCGATATCGCACAGAGGCAAGTAAGATAACTTTGTTATTAGCAAGGGTGTGACCGTTGTAGTGAGTCAAGGAAGGTATATGAGAGGTTCTAACATAGTTGGGTTGAGATGAGGGTGAAGGTGAGTTCCAGGTTGAAAGGGATCCATCCCAACTCAACTAAGAACACACAACACATAGGACATACACAACTTCTAGTGGATCAGTCCACTCAGATGCGGTAATCACAACATACAAGGTAAGGTAACACATACAAAAATCACGGATCAGTCCAAACAAGTGCAATGGTTGTTACAAGAAGGTTCATGTGAAAGGTTTGTCTGATGTCCAACAGAGCAGTCGACATGGATGAGACACCATTAACAACATATACAACACATTTCCATTAATAGATTATGCATTACAACAAATGAATCAATTCAGATGTAGAACATAGGTTAAAGCAACATACATTACAAGTATTAAAGATCAGTCTTACAACAGATACAATACATGTGTGAAAACGTGTTGGATATTATTATATAAAGAAGTGTAAGTTCCAATCATACAATTCATCCATGTAAACCTGGTAGACCCAACAGTGGAACGTTACAACAACATCGGCCTGCTCCTACAAAGAGATGAACTAACTATCTGTAGTGGAGAAGCCATGGCATGTTACAATAATGTCCAAGCTCTTTCCATGAATAGTCTTATCAAAAGCTTGGCTGACCAAAAGCCTATACAATGAGTTATGAGGGACTATTTATAGCAAAGGGTGGGGTGACCCTTGACATTCCCCTTTCTGACAGTTCAACTACCCTCACGAATCTTCACCTACTCTATGACATTTACATCCAACTATTGAAACTTGGCTTACACCTGACATGACTCAACATTACAATGCACATGAACTCATGTGAGACAACATGGATTGATCAAGCCTTGCAAGACATCATTGACACTCAGTCCACTGTGATGATACTAACTCTTTGACGTGCTGGTGATGGTGAAGGTGGTGAGATGATTTCAAGCTTGATCGACCGTGATGGTGTATATGCACCTCATGGTGACATCTTGTTGAAGCGAACTCTTTCCTTTATTTCAACCGGTGCATTGGTTTGGCCCCTTTCATCAAACGTGTCTGCTAACATGTGCATGGTATTCTTGGGTGTGACTGAACCGAAAGCACACTGAGGCATAGTGTCTGTGCTGATCTTCAAGTGTGTGCTAGTGGTCATGCACATCAACTTTCTGAAGTACCTGTTCAGCTCTAGTTGGACTTGCTTCTTGTCTTCGCCTTGGTGAGTGTGTTGAATGGGTTGGATTGCATGCATGTGCATAATGACATGCATGTTGCTGAATCCCTTGCATGCGATCAACAACTCTTCTCACCATGTCTATTCTATTTCAGTGAGCTGGGATGGATATTTAATTTGTATGGGCACAGTTTCATCCGTGAGTGAACGCTATGCCCACTATTGTTCCTATTCCTGTTGCAAATCATTCGTTTGTTTGTGCAGCTTCATGTTCTTCCTGAGTTGCTACTTCAACACATGCAATTCCTTCTTTGTTCCATTCTTTATCTTTGCGCGATATTCATGTCATGCCATCACCTCATAGCCTGAGTCTCCAAAGTTGCTCTCATTATTAGTGGATCTGGTTGATCTTGCAACTTTATTCCACCTCTGTGTTCTCAACAACCTTCCTCTTTCATTCATTACATCCACTGATTTCATTGTGTTCACTGCATTTGTTGTGTTCGAAATGTTTCATTCAGCTACTGTTCATGATGTTGATTGTTGTGATATCTTGATGTTTTTGTCTACGAACAACTTGACATCTTCATGAAGAGGCAAACTCATATACATTTGATTGACTACATCTCCAGGTGTGCTCTGAACAATGTATTCAACTTCGCTCTCTTGGAAACCATTGTAACTACAATGCTGAGAGGCAGATGAACACCTGCAATACCTAGAGACATGGCAACACTCATGGCAAGTAATCAATCGGTTGAAAACCAAAATGAACTTGAGAACTAACTTGCAGCATACCTGCGTGACTGATCATGAAGGTTGCGCAATTTCGGTCGGGAGGTCGGGAGACCAACTACCAAGGCTGCACAAGGCATAGTCTAGGCTGCTGGGAGACAGACTGACTGCTAGAACTGCATGATGCACAATCTAGTATGGTTGCTGACTGCTGGAATTGCGCAATGCACAATATTAGCTCGTAATGGTTGTAGGCTCAGTGATTTCATTGCGTAATTTTCTTGGCCAGTAGTCGATGTCCCTCAGGATTGCGCAAAGAAGGTCTGGGAAACAATTGTTGGGTAGAAATGCACATTTCTAGAGAGGAAGGCAGAGCCTTCCCTCTCAGGATTGTGTAATGTTTTCTTGGTGATGCTCTTGGTGGGGTAGAGTCCGAGCCGAGGATGGCTAGACTCGCCGATGGGCAACTGCAAGTGAATGTGAGTGTGAATGCATTTTGATAATGAGTGTTATCATAAGTGAATGATATTGCATGCAAATGGTGAATGGCGGATTCAAAAAATGGAACAACATGCATGTGGGTGAGGTGAGTTGCTGAATTAGCGACCGTTCATGAAAAATGGTGTCATGCATGCGACAGCAGTGAGATGTTGAGAAAAACTAAAACAGTACTAGGACAAGCTAATATACATGTAAATGATAGGAAGAACTCAAAGAAATCAAGTAAACAATACTCATACAAGCAAAAACACAAAAAGCAACAAAAATGAAAGACAAGGCATGGGAAGTGGGCTTACCCTAAAACAACTGAGATGATTGTGCCGATTGCACCTAGATGTGATGTGGGATGCCAAAGATGCAAGGTTGATGTGAGGAATGAGCTCTGTAGTGTCCGGTTGATGAGTTTTGATAACATCGAGGTTGTGACGCACATGCCACAAATATAGGGAAGCGACACTTGGTGGGAGGTTTCTGAAATGATCCTTTCATGTAACCTCCAACTGCTAAACATATATCCTTGAAGCAAGGGATGCCTTTGTATGATTCCTTGGGAGAAGTAGCCCATGAATGCAAGTTAGTGTTTCTCGGTCCCAAGGCGAACAGGTCAACTCAGCTGCACATGCAAGAGACTGCTCGATTGCTGGAGAAAAGTGCGCATTTCTGGTTGGGAACTGGGCTGGCTATGCAGGATATTTGCGCAATTTTTGGGCAAAGCAACTGAATGATGCCTAGATTTGTGCAAATTCTAGGCTGAGCATCCCTACAGGGAAAATTGCACAATTCCTGCTGGGAATGTTGACAGGTAGGATTATGCAATCTTGGAGCTCAGTAGGCTGCCAGACAGGATTGCGCAAACTTTAGAGGAAGGTTGGTTTCCCTCCAAAAATGTGCAATTTTCTTCGGGAAGCTGCTTAGCCTATAGTTGGACCAAGTCCAAATGAACAACCTCTGAGGGGAATGGATGAAGTTGTGATCGACAGGCTACCTTTGGGCAAGAAAGACACTGAAGCTTGTGAACATGACAAAGCAATGCAAGCTACTGTGAAGGTTGGAAGGGAGGCTCCAAAACGAAGCTAAGGAAAAATTTTGGAGGGTGGTTGTAGCTGCTAAAACACTTGGCGACACAAACGTAGAACTCCAACTCTCTGAATGGACCTTGTTCATGGAAAGAAAGTCTAACACCTTCGGAATTATTGTTTAGTTCTTAGCTCCTCTTGGTTTCCACACTAGCTTGATTGTAATATGTGGCATCTGCCAAGCTCTTGGTCAATTGACACACATTCCAAGCCAAGGAAATATAATTGTTTCAATTGGGGTTGAGGGGTATATTGGTGCACAAGCCATATAGTTATTAGAGTCTTAGTTTCATCTCTGGTGTTGCTCTGCTGCCAGCAGGCCTGGACAATACCTCAATGGAGTCACATAAGAACACAAGCATGGCTCCATTGCCAGCGAACCTGGTCAGTACCTCGACGGATTTACTTGCATCACCTCTCTATGTAGGAAGCTTTTCTCCTCTCTCGCCTTATTCATTTTTCATTTTTTCAAACTTTTTTCACCTTTTTTTCATTTTTGTAACTGTGCATAACACTTATTCAATTCAGAGGTGGAAGAGGGATCCTGACTTATTGAGAGAAGAAGAGGTTGTTTCAGTAGAGAAGTAGTTTATTATACCTCTGATGTGCTTGTTAAGGTTTTCCCCCTCACCTCTCTACTTGACTGATTTGACAAGGATTAACCCAAAAACAAATGACTAGAGAAGGTGACACTAGTTAGCGCATAAGCGTTGTGTTTTTATCAAGGTTCTTTTCGAACAATATGTATTTTATTTTGACGTATCATGGACTAAAAGTAACAAGTTAATCATACAGAGGAAAGATGACATATAACCAAGTAGTGATAGCTTTACAAGCTCTCTGGTACTTCACCAAGTTCGTTTCAAGAGTCATACATGGTTTCATGCAAAACTATCCTATGAAACGAAACAAGAGAACTAGCAAACAACAAAGCAAACCAAGAGCAAAAGCAAAAGTGAAAGCAAAGCGAGCGAGAAAACAAGAAAGCGGGAAAACAAACAAACAAAGCAAGTAAGCAAACAACTCAAAAGCAAACACTAATCCTACTCCTAAGCTAGCAATGCATGGGTCATCTCACGTGAAGTGATACTTCCAATGCAACCACCAATGCATTGGTTGAACCATGTTGGTGAAGGCATGGTTTGTGAATAAGATAGCTATGCAAACCAGAAAACCAGAAAGATATAATAGTGAAGACAAACACACTCCGAGCTTACAAGTGACGACAAAACAAAGACGAGTGAAAGTGCATGATGTGCATTCTGTGGTGTTGCCATGCTGTTGTGCTACACTACGTGTAGATGTTGAGTGTATGCATTATCTTCACTATGAAATGCAAGAAAACGTGAGAAATTTAGACCACTTATGTTGTGCATGTGTGCTTTCTGTGTAAGATTCCTCCAATGCATGAGTGATGGGATCATGTAGTTTGTGTCGAGGAAGCGAAATATGGGTGTTTGGTTGATCTTCAATGTAAAGAAGTGAGTGATGAGGAGCCTTGAGTGTTTCATAAATTTCTTGACTGGAAGTGAAACCAACCTCAGGTGAGCGAGGGCTTGACATAACCATCAACTCAGGTTGAAGTGCCTCGACAATATGGGGGGTTTTGACCTCATTGACATATAGATCACCGTAGACCAGTGCCTTGGATAGATTAACAATGATTGAATAAACATCGTGATCAGATAAAGAAGTGAATAGATCATGACAACTAAGATCATAAAATTCAGGATGTTTGTCAGCATCCTCATGATTTGATGAATCAGGCAGAGGGGTAGATGAGAAGCAAAGATGTTCACCCTCTGTGTTTCCAAGAAATATAAATGACAGATTGAATGATTTTCCGAGGAAGATGTGTCCTCTCCACATTGTAATGGTAGGCTGACATCCGAGGTGTCTTGTGAATGATCAGAAGTAGAAGCATCTAGAAATGAGTTTTCACAAGGAAATTAGCAGTGGAAGAATCACAAGGGATGTCAGGATGAAGTGGATGAGGTGTGGCTGGAAGGGTGTCATCCTTCACTACGGGATCTTCTTTATATTTCCACACACACTCATCATGAATTATGGCGCAGGTTGGATGCATAACCCCAACTCCGTCGACAGATTAATCATCGTTCACAATAGGTGAGAAGTCCGGAGCAGGTGAACACAAGACAATACAATCCATAGGATCAACAGAATGCGAGGACAGAGGTCGAGGGAACGAGTCCACGTGACAACAAAAATTCTTGCAAGCCAAATCGATGCAAATCTCAAGAGTAGGTGGGGTGGGAGGATGTGACAGTTCAACTGAGGTGTGTGTGCATGATCTCCCACATCACTCCGTGGTGGTGGCGCTGTTTGATGGGGTGAAGTCAGATAGTCACTTGTGACATCAACTATGCCTTCCTATGATTGTGCAACTCCATGACTGAAGTGTGCTGGGTGGGGTTCAGATATGTGAGGACAATACTCAAGTATTGCATAAAGAAATTCCCAATCAATTTCATCTTTAAGAAATCGATATGCAAGATTACAAAAGTGTGTGTAAAATTGTTCAATGGATTCATCGGGTGCTTTTCATAATTTCAGAATTTCTTGATCAAGCACTTCATGGTCAAAGTGATTGAAAGCATGGTCTATCTCTCTGGCCAGATGAACAAGAGAATGAATAGATTTTTTGGGAAGTGTGGCACACCAGTGCATTAGGTGCCCTTAAAGTGTGTAAATGAACAATGGGAACCTCATGTATTCCTCAAATAGTCCATGTCTTTCGCATGAGCCTATAATGCCTACTGTGAGCCTAACCAACATTGTGTAGTGTCCACCATCATATGTTTGATGAGACAAGTTATCCGAGAGATTTTTTGAGATAATAAAGTCATTTCCATAGGTCATGCACTCTGGAAGAGCAACTTGGTAGGTAGTCATGATAGTTGTGTAGAGATTCAAAACAGATGTGAGGACCTAGCTTGTCATCTAGCCCTCCTTCTAGCTCCAAAATGTTGATGGTGTTGGACCTACCAACATGTAAGGGGATCTCCCCTGTAAGAAGTCCCAATTAGACCTTAGACCGTTTGGTGTAGGATTCCCAACAATGGGTCGTAAGGTAATGCCTTGACTGCGATGTCGCATAGAGGCAAGTAAGATAACTCTGTTAGTAGCAAGGGTGTGACCAATGTAGCGATTCAAGGAAGGTGTATGAGAGGTTCTAACACAGGTGGGTTGAGATGAGGGTGAAGGTGAGTTCTAGGTTGGAAGGGATCAGTCCCAACTCAGCTAGGAACACATAACACATAGGGCATACACAACTTTCGGAGGAGAAGTTCACTCAGATGCGGTAGTCACAACATACAAGGTAACATAACACATACAACACTCACGGATGAGTCTAAACGAGTGCAACGGTTGTTATAGAAAGGTTCATGTGAAAGGTTTGTTTGATGTCCGACAGAGAAGTTGTCACGAATGAGACAACATTAACAACTTATACAACACATTTCCATTAATAGATTATGCATTACAACAAATGAATCAGTTCAGATGTAGAACATAGGTTAAAGAAACATGCATTACAAGTGTTAAAGATCAGTCTTACAATAGAT
>APFE031741805.1:21333-40335 GCA_000404065.3 Pinus taeda | reverse complement strand
CGAATATAAGCGTTGGATTCGAGGTAGGCTCTCATCTTGGCCTTCATTTTGCAATTAGGAACCTGCGTGTTAGCGTTGTTTGATTGTTGCTAGACCTCAGTTAGGCTAGTGGGATCGCCTTTGTCTGCAGAGGGGATTTACCTGTTCAACAAGGGCCAAACTCCATGTGGGTCATCTTATTAATGGAAGATGATATTTTTCTTGGATCCCTCTCATCGAGAGGTGTAGGATTGATCTAAATATCATCTGATTTCAATAAGTATTCATGGAGATATGAATTTATTTGTGTTATGGGACAATTCGTCAAGGTGGGCCAGCAACCAAATAAACCCCTCTTATGCTCAACGTTTTAGTATAAATAAAGGTCCCTTGAAATTCATTTGTACACACATCCTCTTGGTGATCTCGTCCTCTCCACTTTTCCTTGGGTTTTGGTGGAAGGACAAATCTAAAGAGGATATGCTACCCTAGAGGATGCCCTAGATCCCAACGCTATCATGGAGGAGATTTTAACGCAGTGAAGAAAGGGTTCTACACAACTAGTCAAGATGCCTTCTACGTAGCCCTAAAGGGGGAGTCTTGGAGGATCCCTAGCCACAAGTATACATGTCTTATCCGCAGTCAAATGGAGCTCTAATTCATAGCCAAAAGAAGCCCTAATCATCTATCTAAAAGAGGCCTAAAACACAGTCTAGAGATACCTAATCTAAGGTCATCTATCCGATGTCAACAGGCCCTATTCTTTGTCAAAGGAGGCCATAATTATGTAGCAAGGAAAGGCCACATCTAACGCAATAGGAAAGGTAGAAAAAGCCCTTAACTGTAGCTAAAGAAAGCCCTAGCTGTAGCAAGAAGAAGTCTGGACAGCGAGGTCATTTGAGGACTATTTCAGGGGTTTGTTTAGAGGACAAAGTGATTGTTCTTGGAGGTCAAGGCAAGGAGGGTTTGCTAGAGGGTGCAACAACTATTTTAGGGCACCAATTCCATACGTTGGGCTATGAAATGCCCTCAAGGAGCAGCGTGGAGAGCAACATTCTATTTAAGGAAAACCACAGCAAAAGGAAGCAATTCTGGGCTAGCTTGTAGGTTGTTAAGGATTGTGGTTGGTTGCTCTAACTAGTCCAGAATTTCAGTAGCCTAATTACCCTAGAATAGTGAGCTAGTGCACACATCTTGGAATGAATCTTTTATGTGTTGAGTTAGTTTGATGGTTGTAAAGTGTAGCCATAATCTGCAGCAAAGGGAGGGTTGATCAACAGTGGAATATAAGATTTATACACAATTTGAAGGTAGCCCCAATCTGCTGTTAAGAGATGTCTGTTATCAGTCTTGTAAAGACTCTTATTCACTACCTAAAGAGACCTAGTTGCAGTCACTTTAACTACTATCATAATACCACATTGTTGTAGGTGACAACATGGCCTAATTGTAGACTATTTGGGCATGTTGGTGTAGACTCTATAACTCAGTGTTGTTGGACATAATATGGGACAGAAGCATAGTACATGGGACAGCTGTAATGACACTAGGACAATTGCAATGTGGGACAGCTGCAAGCATGAAGAATCATGGACAGCAGCAACATGGTAAAGCATGGACAGCAACAAGTACAGTGCAACAAGTACATTGGGACAATAGTAAGTATGGTGCAGCAGTTGCACTATGTACAACAGTTCTAAAAACTGGGACAATAGCGACATGAGGCCCAATATTGTGATGATGGGTGTAGCAAGGTGCAGCACGGTGAGGTGTAGCATGATGATGAGATGCAACATTATGATAGGTGAAGGAGTCACCTTGGAGAATCATTTGAGGTAGCATGTCTTCAACTGATCTCATGAATCATCATCCTTGGAGATGATCTATGATCTTATCTAGATAAGTTAATGAGTTGACTTCTGTTGTAAGTGTACTATCTCTCTCTCTGCTGAACTATTGAAGAACATATAAGAAGAATTGATCAAGGGTTTCCCCACACTGGGTTTGTCCTTGGCTAGCGCCACATCTTGTGTCCTCTTGTCTTGGCTTGTCTTCTGTAATTTGTATTTATGTTCTATCTGTAGTTTACTTTAATGCCGATTTGATTGGTAATCTAGAAAAATTATTGAGCTAACAGTGAAAATTGAAATAAATTGCTCTAGCATAGAACACACCTAAACTTAACAATCTAGGAGTCTTCGGCACATTTGGCTCAGTTGTTTTGGGGTAAGCCTGATTTTCATGTCTTGTGCTACATTTCTATCACTTTTTACGTTTCGCTTCATGTGAGTGTTCTCTTCTTGATTTCAGAGCTCACTTGCTATAATTTTAATGTATATTAGCTTGTAGAAGCACCATTTCAATCTTCGTTCACATCTCACTATTGTCGCATGCATGACATTACTTTTACATGGATGGTTGCCATTACAGTGACTCGCTTCACACACATGCATGCTTTCCCATTTTCTGAATCCTACACTTGTTGTTTGCATGTATGATCATTCACTTTTGTTTGCACTCATCTCATCGTGCATTTAGGCTTCTCATGTTTTCAATTACCTGTCAGTCGGTCTAGGCTGCTTTGGCCCGAACCGTGCCTTGCTCGGCTAGCACTGCACATTTCCAGAAGTGAAGGCTTTGCCTTCCCTCTAGAAATTGTGCAATTTTGGCCTAGCACTGATTTCCAGGCTTCCATTGCACAATTCTTGGAGGCATTGTCCTATTGGCCCCAGAAACTGTGCAATGTAGTTTGTTGGTTGCATGTCACTACTGACTGAAATTTTGCATTGCGCAATTTCAGTCCTCAATAGGCTAGGCTGGACTATACATTACATAGTTCCAGTAGTCATTCAACCTCCTGACAACCTGGACTGTGCCTTGCGCAATTTTGGCAGTCTGACTCCCAACCTCCCGGCGGAAATTGTGCGACCTTCCCAATCAATCACACAGGTACATTGCAAGTCAGTCCTCAAGTTTGTTTTGGTTTCGACTGACAAATTCTTGCCATGATTGTTTCTGTGTCCCCAGACATCATAGGTGTTTGTTTGTCTCTCAGTAGCACAAGTACAATGGAATTCAGGAGACCAGAGTAAAAGGATACCATTGAGAGCACAACGTTGGTTGCAACCAAGCAAGTGTCTATGAGCTTGCCTACCTACGAAGACATCAAGTTTTTTGTAGACAATGATATCAAGATAATATGGTAGTAACATCACAACAAGTAGCACCATCAACAACAGCAGAAGGAAACACACCTTCACGCAACGAATTGACGACACAAAGGTGGAACAAAGTTGCAAGCTCAAGAAGATCCACTTGTGATGAAAGAAACTTTGGAGACTGAGGCTATGAGCTGATGGCGCGAACGAAGATCACACGAAGGCAGAGAGAGAAATAGAGAAGGAGTTGCATGAGATGAAGCAGAAACTCAAGGAAGAACAGGAGCTACATAGACGAGAGAATGAGTTGCAGCAGGAACATGTACAGCAGAGGGCACAACATGCACAGACAGATGAAACTATGCCCATACAAGTTATAAATCCATCCCAGCAGTTGGCATGAAGTAGACAAGGTGAGTAGTGTTGTTGATCGCATGCAAGGGAATTCAGCAACATCCATTTCATTGTGCACACGCATGCGATCCCACCCATTTGGCACACTCACCGAGGTGAATACAAGAAGCAAGTCTGACTGGAGTTGAACATGCATTTTGACAAGTTGATGCGCATTGTCACCAGCACACACTTGGAGATCAACATAGACACTATGCATCAATATGTTTTTGGTCGAGCTGCATTCAAGACAACCATGCACACTATATCAAATGATTTGGATGGAGGAGCCATATCAGTGTACCCAGATGCAACGGAGGCAAGAGTTCGCTTTCAACAAGATATCATTGTTGGACACCATCACAGGCGACCAAGCTTAGCATCAATTCGCCACCGTCGACCATCACAAGGATGTCAAAGAGCTAGTCTCACCTTAATGGTCCGAGTTTTAGTGATGTCTTGCATGGCTTGCTCAAGCCATTTTGTCTCACATGGGTACATATGCAGATTGTATGTAATGCCTTGTCAAGTGTTGATAGTTGGATGTAACAGTCATATAGCAAATGAAGAGTCATGAGGGTAGTTGAACTATCACAAAGGGAAATGTTAAGGGCCACCCCACCCTTTGCTATATATAGTCCCTCATAACTCATGGTAGAGGCTTTTGGTCGGCTAAGCTTCCACTAGGACTATCTTAGAGAGAGCTTGGACATTATTGTAAGTAGCCTTGGCTTCTCCACTGTACAGAGCTAGTATATCTCTTTGGAGGAGCAGGCGGTAGTGACTGTAACATTCTGCTATTGGAACTAGTGATTGGACATGGATGTATTGTATAGTTGGAACTTACACTTCTTAATATAACAGAGCCAACACATTTCATGCATATGTCGTATTGTATTTCATCTATCTTGTTTACTCTAAATGATATATGTATATGTTTGCTTACACATGCATGTGTAGCTAGTTTATGTATATGTATGTATGAATCTTACTGAAACATGATGTTGGTTTAACCATCACTTTGGCTCTCTAGCTCACTTTCCTTCCACGTTATGATGCATCTTAGCTAGTGTGTTCCCTTCTTAACTTCGTGCATTCACAGGTTTCCAAGGGGCGCACTCACCTCACCCTCCGTGTGTTAGAACCGTTCATGCACCTTCCTTGGCTTGTTGCATATGTCACACCCTTGCTACCAACATTGACATCTTACTTACCTCTACGTGCAAGCACGTCAAGGCAATATTGCACAACCCACTACTAGGACTCCTACACCAAATGGTCTGAGGTCTCGTTGGGACTTCTTACTGGGAGATCCCCTGACATGTTGGTGGGTCCAACACCATCAACATTCCTAGCACTAGAAGGAGATCCAGATGACAAGTTGTGTCCTCTCATCCTATTTTGAACCTTTTCACATCTATCATGGAGTCTTGCACACTCAACCCTCCATGATGTTTTTCGCATGTCGAACCCCTTCACATCACGAGGCAGTTTTTTGATCTCTTGTCTAAATACACGTATGATGGTGAAGGTGAAGTAGCCTCGCCTATGTTCTTACATGACTTCCTTGCCATGCTTGACGAGGACAAAGTATGTTGACGAACAAGCCAGCCTGCTACTTGTGTACACACTTCACGAATCCCCACTACCATGGCTCTGTAGCCTACCGGCTGACAGCATGCACTCACTTGAGCATTTATGTGATCTCATTGAAGATAATTTCCATCATTTTGATCCATAACATCTTGACCAAAAACTGTTACAACAACAGAAGGCCCTGCATGAATCACTTGAAGATTTTTGGCAGCACTTCCATGTTTTTCAGTTTCAAGCTCTGAAGAGCCAAATGAAATTTCAGTATCTCATTAACATATTTGACTATTTCCTTATCCAATCTATCAGTCCCAAGAAGAAGTTCAAGCTCAAACCCCTCTCAGCATACTTTAGTGATGGAGTTGCGCAATCACAGATGGACACAGTCACTGTCACAAGTGATTGTCTGTCGTCCCCTCATCAAACAGCCCCACCATCACAGAGTGATGTGGGAGAGCATGAACACACATTTGTTGAACCGTCACATCCTCCCAAAATCGCTCCGTCTGATTTTTGTGCAGACTTGGTTGTGATTCCCATACCTCGTCACATGTATTTTGATCATCCTCCGAATGACACTATCTTGTGTTCTCCCATTCTGGACTCTACACTTGTTTTAAATGAGGATCGATCTATCGACGGAGTTGGTGTTGCACAACCAACATGTGTTGGCATTCATGAGGAGTATGAAGGGGAAATTAAACATCCACCGACAGCAGAGGACCATCCCTATCTGTCGTACCTCCTCCGTTTTTTCCTAACATCCTTGATGATCCTACCATCCCTGATTTTTCATGTATATCTTCATCCATGGATGCACCGATTGTTGATCATTTGTAGGACACACTGTATGTCAACCCATCATTCGAAAATAGAGAGGTCCAATCATTCATTGAAAATCCACTTGATCTTTCATCTGCTTTTTCTAAAAATGCAGAGGGTGAACAACCTTGCTTCTCATCTACCCCCCTATGTGATTCATAAAATCATGAGAATGCCAACCAACATCCTGAATTTTCTGATCTTGGTTGTCGTGATATCTTTACCTCATCATCTGATCATGATGTTGATTCACTTGTTGTGAATCCATCTAAGCCACTGGTCTACGATGATCCATCTGTCAACGGAATCGAAACCCCCTAAATTGTCAAGGCATTTCAGCCCATGCTGATGGTTATGTCAAGCCCTCGCTATCCTCAGGTTGGTTTCTCTTATGATCAGGAAATTGTTCAAACACCCAAGGATCCTCATCACTCATCTGTATGCATTGTAGATCAATCTCACACACATATCATACTTCCTCCACTTGAACTGCACGATCCCATCTCTCATGTATTGGAGGAATCTTACATTGCAAGCACACATGCACGACACAAGTTGTCTTTGTTTCTTTCATTTTCTTGGATGTCACAGTCAAGAGTATGCATATGCTTCAAAGCTGCACACAGTGTCACATAGCACCATGATAAGTCCACAGACTGCATGTCACGTACTTGCACTCACTTACGTTCCGTTGGCACATTTAAACATGGAGTGTGTTTGTTTTCATTATTATATCTTTCTTTTTTTCTAGTTCACACAACCGGGTTGCCTGTATACCATGCCTTCACCAACATGGGTCAACCAATGCATCGGTGGCTACTTTTGTTTTTAGTTTGTTTTCTTGTTATTGTTCGTAGGTTAGTTTCACATGGACCGTGTGCGACTCTTGAAACAAGCTAGGTAAAGTACAAGAGGACTTGTACAGCTATCAACATTTGGTTATATGTTGCCTGCTATCTTATGTAAGGACTTGTTTTCTTCAGTCCATGATACATCAATGAAAAATACGTATTGTTCGAAGTGAACCTTGGTGAAAACACAACGCTTGCATGCTAACTAGTATCGCCTACTCTAGTCGGTTTTTTTTGGGTTATTCCTTGTCAGTTCAGTCAAGTAGAATAAGGTGAGGGGGAAAACCCTAACAAGAACATCATAGGTATATATAAACTAGTTTTCTGAAGGAACAACCTCTTCTGATCTCAATAATTCGGGATCCCTCTTCTGCCTCTGAAATGAATAAGTGCTATGCATAGTTATGAAAATAAAAAAAGTGAAAAAGTGAAAAAATTCGAAAAAAATGAAAAATGAATAAGGCGAAAGAAGAGAAAGTATTCCTACGTAGAAAAGTGATGCAAGTAACTCCGTTGGGGTATTAACCAGGCTTGCTGTCAGCGGAGGGATGCTTCTGTTCCTACATGACTCTGTCAGGGCACTGTCCAGGCCTACTGATAGTAGAGCAACACCAGAGATGAAACTAAGACTCTAAAAATTATAATTCTTGTGCACTAATATACCCCTCAATCCCAATTGAAACAATTGTGTTGACTTGGCTTGGAATGTGTGTCAATCGACCAAGAGCTTAGCATATGCTACATCCTACAATCAAGCAAGTGTGGAAACCGAGACGAACTGAGAATTGAACAATACTTTTAGAGGTGTTAGACTTGTTTTTCACGAACAAGGTCCATCCAGAGAGTTGGATTTCTACCAGTGTGTCGCCAAGAGTTGTAGCAGCTAAAAAAACCCTCCAAAATTTTGCCTTAGCTTCATTTTGGAACCTCCCTACCAACCATCCTCAACAGCATGCCTTGCACTGTCAAGAACACAAGCTTCAGTAATTTTCTAGTAGATTTCTAGCCTATGTATGATATGTTGTTGCATCCCCCTCACAGGTTATTTATCAGGACTTGGTCTAGATGCAAGCTAAGTAGCTCCCTCAAGAAATTGCACAATTCTAGAGGGAAACCAGCCTTCCCTCTAGAAATTGCGCAATCCTAACTGACAGCTTGTTGGGCTCCAGAATTGCGCAATCCTAACTGACAGCCTGTTGGGCTCCAGAATTGCGCAATCCTAACTGACAACCTGTTGGGCTCCAGAATTGCGTAATCTTGCCTATCAACCTTCACTGGAAAAACTGCGCAATATGTCCCAGCAGGACTGCTCAACCCAAAAATTGTGCAATTATGGGTAGCAGTCACCTATTGCTCCTAGAAATTGCGTAATCTCTCTAAGACACCCAGCCCGACAGCTAGCATAAATTGTGCAAATCTAGCCAGGTAGCCTGTTGGGCTCAGAAATTGTGCAACACAATTAGACAGGATTCCTTGAAAAATTGTAAGTTCTGACCCAGGACATCTGCTCAGCCCAGAAATTACGCAATCCTAGGAGATAGAAACATTTTCCTCCCATAAATTATGTAATCCCTCTGGGACAACCATCTCTGTTAAGCCCAGAAATTGTGAATATTTTCATCCCAAGCTCACAAACTGATGCATGTGCCTTCAAGTTGACCGATTCCCTTCGAGACCAATCAAAATTGATTTGCATGCATGGACTGCTTCTCCTAAGGCAACATATAGAGGCATTCCTTGATTTAAGGATCTATTTTAGTAGCTGGAGATTACATGCAAGGATCTTTTAAGAAACCTCTCGCCAAGTGTCGCTACCAGGTGTCTCTTTTCCTAGATTCATGGCATGCGCGTCACAACCTTGATTTTATCAAAAATCATCAACTGTACGTTCCAGAGCTCATTCCTCACATCGACCTTGTAGCTCTAACATCCCACATTGCATCTAGGAGTTGTCGGCACATTCATCTCATTTCTTTTGGGGTAAGCCCGTTTTTCATGTCTCGTGCTGCGTTTCTGACGCTTTTTGTGTTTTGCTTCGTGGTAATGTTGTGTTCTTGATTTCAGTGATTTCTTGTTGTCATTTTGATGTATGTTAGCTTGTAGAAGCACTATTTCAGTTTTCGTTCCCATCTCACTGTTGTTGCATGCATGACACTACTTTTGCATGAACGGTGGTCATTACGGCGACTTGCTTCACACACATGCACGCTTTCCTGTTTTCTAAATCCTGCACTTGTTGTTTGCATGTATGATCATTCACTCTTGTTTGCACTCATCTCATCATGCATTTAGACTTCTCATGTTTTCAATCGCCTGTCAGTCAGTCTACGCTGCCTTGGCCCGGACCGTGCCTTGCCAGGCTAGTGCTGCACATTTCCAGAAGAAAAGGCTCTTACTTCCTTCCATAAATTACACAAGTCTATCCCAGCGCTGACCTCCACGCTTGCATTTCGTAATTCTTGGAGGCAGTGTCTTGTTGGCCCCAGAAACTACGTAACACAATTCGTTGGTTGCATATCACTATTGACTGAAATTACGCATTGCGCAATTTCAGTCCTCAACAGGCCAAAATGGATTGTGCATTGCATAGTTCTAGCAGTCAATCAGCCTCTTGACATCCTAGACTGTGCCTTGCACAGTTTTGGCAATCAGTCTCCCGACCTCCCGATGGAAATTGTGCAGCCTTCACAATCAATCACACAAGAATGTTGCAAGTCAGTCCTCAAGTTTGTTTTGGTTTTCAATTGATAGATTGCTTGCCATGAGTGTTGATATCTCTCTAGACATCACAGGTGTTCATCTGTCTCTCAGCAGCACAAGTACAATGGCCTTTAGGAGAGAAAATTCAAAGGACATTGTTGAGAGCACAATGTTGGTTGCAGCCAAGCAAGTGTCTATGAGCTTGCATACCTATGAAGACATCAAGTTGTTTGTAGACAAGGATATCAAGAAAATATGGCAGTAGCATCACAACAAGTAGCACCATCAATAATAGCAGAAGGCAAAACACCTGCATGCAACGAATGCAAGAGGAAGGTTGTTAACAACACAAAGGTTAAACAAAGTTGCAAGCTCAAGCAAATCCACGTGTGATGAAAGCAACTTTGGAGACTAAGGCTATGAGGTGACGGTGTGACACGAAGATCGTGCAAAGGTAGAGAGAGAAACAGAGAAGGAGTTGTATGTGATGAAGCAAAAACTCAAGGAAGAAAAGGAGATGCATAGATGAGAGAATGAGTTGTAGGAGGAACAGGTACAGCAGGGGGCGCAACATGCACAGATGGATGAAATTGCGTCCATACAAGTTATAGATCCATCCCAGTAGCTGGCACGAAGTAGACAAGGTGAGTAGTGTTGTTGATCACATGCAAGGGAATTCAGCAACATCATGTCATTGTGCGCATGCATGCGATCCCACCCATTTGGCACACTCACCAAGGTGAAGACAAGAAGCAAGTCTGACTGAAGCTGAACATGTATTTTGACAAGTTGATATGCATGGTCACCAACACACACTTGGAGATCAGCACAGACACTATGCATCATTATGTTGTTGGTCCAGCTGCACTCAAGAAAACCATGCACATGTTATCAAACGAGTTGGACGGAGGAGCCCTATCAATGTACCTAAATGAAACGGAGGCAAGAGTTCGTTTTCAGCAGGATATCATCATTGAGTGCATGGACACCATCACAGATGACCAAGCTTGGCATCAATTCACCACCATCGACCATCACAAGGACGTCAAAGAGTTGGTCTCACCACAACGGTCCGAGTGTTATTGATGTCTTGCATGTCTTGCTCTAGCCATTTTTTCTCACATGGGTACATGTGCAGATTGTATGTAATGTCTTGTCAAGTGTCAATAGTTGGATGTAACAGTCATAGAGCAGATGAAGAGTCATGAGGGTTGTTGAACTGTCACAAAGGGGAATGTCAAGGGATACCCCACCCTTTGCTATATATAGTCTCTCATAACTCATTGTAGAGGCTTTTGGTTAGCCAAGATTACGGTAGGACTATCTTAGAGAGAGCTTGGACAGTGTTGTAACGAGCCTTGGCTTCTCCACTATGCAGAGCTAGTATATCTCTTTGGAGGAGTATGTGGTAATGACTGTAACGTTCTGCTATTGGAACTAGTGGTTGGACATGGATGTATTGTATGACTAGAACTTACACTTATTAATATAACAGAGCCAACACATTTCATGCATATGTCATATTGTAGTTCAACTATCTTGTTTAATCTAAATGATATATGTATTTGTTTGCTTACACATGCATGTGTAGTTATTTTCTGTATATGTATGTATGAATATTACGGAAACGTTATGTTGGTTTAACCATCACTTCGGATTGCTAGCTCACTTGCCTTCCATGTTGTGATGCATCTTAGCTCGTGTGTTCCCTTCTTAACTCTGTGATTTCATAGGTTTCCAAGGGCCACACTCACCTCACCCTCTGCTTGTTAGAACCGTTTGCGCACCTTCCTTGGCTTGTTGCATATTTCACACCCTTTCTACCAACAGGTACATATTACTTGCCTCTACGCACAACCGCGGTCAAGGCGATACTGCACGACCCACCGCTAGGACTCCTACACCAAATGACCTGAGGTCTAGTTGCGACTTCTTACCGGGGATATCCCTTGACATGTTGGCGGGTACAGCACCATCAACACTTTCAAATGAAATGTAGAAATCCCTTGTAGATTCAAAATTCTAATTGTAAATTACTAAAACAATAGACTTGAATCTACTCTATTCATTAGCAGAAACAATTAAACGATCACAAAATCATGAAGCATACAAGAGAAAGAATTCAATCAACACATTACACAATGATTTCCTAGGGAAAGCACAGCTAAAAAAACCCTACTATCTGTATATTTCATTAGTCAGAAAATATGAGAAGATTACATTGCTTTTCTCAAACCCGAGAAACCTCTGCACTATCTCTATCAGTCTCACAACTTCTTAGGCAATGCTAGACCAATACTTAACCAAGTTCTTGCTTGCCCGGGTCCCTATTTCCTTGCGTTGTTTTCTTGGGAATTAACTTGCTATTAATTAGGAAAATTCCTCAATATGAATTATGCAATCCTCGTAGTACTTCCTTTGACTGCATGCACCGCCTGTACAATTCAGATGATTATACAATTGATAGTACGTTGTCCTTTAACTCCAATCTCAACTGGGTAACTCTCAGATCTGACATGCATGAGATATTTATGAGTGAATCATTAGTTAACTGGTTGAACACATGAAGCAAAGCAAAACCCCACTATATGACCTTCTACTAGTTCCTCCATCAGTTGGAACTAGTTTAACTTACATTAACTCAGTTAAATAGGATTAGTTAATTACAACTCAAAATAAACTCAACCAGGGATCTTATAATGTAGGAGACACTCTACATGACTCAAGTTGGACCCTCAACTCAAATTAACTAAGCCAACTAAGTCAAATTAACTTAGTTAACTCATACAAGTTGTTTTGTGATGTGGAATTACAATTTTATTCCTAATTTAATTCAAGGAAAAAATTAAATTATGATTTTCTTATTGCATTTTCAATGCTCCCTCTCAACAAGAAAGGGATTATCAGATACCCCAATATTTCCTCTATGGAACTCGAATTTCCCTCTTTAAAGTGCCTTAGTCAATATGCCTACATCATGTTCCTCTATAGGAATGTACTCCAATAACATGATTCTCCTCTGCACACAATCTCATAGATGGTGATACCAGATGTCGATATGCTTAGACCAATCATGAAAAACCAGATTTTTAGAGAGTTTGATACAACTTTTATTGTCATAGTAAATCACTGTAGGATCCAACTACTAACCAAATAACCCAACAAGTATCTTCCTCATCTAGATAGCTTCACAAGTTGCTTGACTAATAGCCATGTACTCTGCTTCTGTTGAACTGAGTGCAGTTGATCTCTGCTTCCTGTTGTACCAAGAAATTGTTGTTGACCCAATACTGAAGATTCCCCCTAATGTGCTCTTCATGTCCGACGGACTCCCTGCTCAATCTGCATCTATGAAGAATTGAAGCTTCACTCCTTCTATTTGCCTGTACCAAAGAACTAACTGAGTGGTACCTCTGAGGTATCTCAACACATGTTTAGCTTCCTTCCAATAGAGTTTGGTTGTCTTAACAATTTCTTGACTAAGTTGGTTAACTACAAAACATATGTTTGTTTGTGTGTTCACCAAATACATAAGTGAACCCATAAACTGCCTATAAATAGTAGCCTCCACTACTTCACCTAAAGTAGCATCTTCCTTCCTCTAATTCCTTGCTAGAGGAGTCTCCATGGTTTTGTTTGTCTCCATGTGGAACTTCTTTAGTATCTTGTTGGCATACTTTCCCTGAGAGACAAACTATTCCTCATCTTAATGCAAGAGAAGACAAACAATTCCTCATCTTAATGCATGAGCCCTAGGTCCTTCATCTTGAATTCTCTTGCAAGATCCTATTTGCAATATTTTACCAACTTCTCATCATATGTTACAATTAAATCATTGACATATAATACTATAATCAATAATTTACCTTCAACCACAATATGGTAAAGGTTTTCATCTGCTTCAATTTTAGTGAAGCCCAACTTGATGAAATAACTATCAATCTTGGTGTACCAAGCATGGAGTGCCTGTATCAATCCATACAAAACTTGCTTGAGTCTACACAAATGTGCCTCTCTATTAAAGGTCTCAAATCCTTCTGGTTTCTCAATGTACACCTTTTTCTCAATCAGTCTGTTGAGAAATACTTTCTTCACATCCATCTGATGTATCTTCCATCCCATCTGCGTTAAAAGTGATAGAATAGATCTGATTGAAGAGTACCTTGCTACTAGAAAAGGGTATCCTAATAATCAATTCCCTCCACCTAATAGAACATTCTGGCCACAAATTTAACCTTGTGTTTCTCAAAACTCCCATCTACTGCTTTCTTTACCTTGTAAAGTCATCTGGAACTCACCCCTGCCTTGTCTATTGGTCTTGGGACCACTTCCCAAACATTGTTTCTGATATGGATTCATACTCCTCTATTATGGCATCAACCCATACTGGTTTTTGCAGTGCTTCCTTGAATGAGGATGGCTCAATCTCTACACTCTCACTCATCAAAGCCATGTAGCCATTATACCAATCTAGTGACCTCCTTTACCTATGCCATGATGTGTGTTCTCCCACATTCTCTCTAGCATCATGCATCAATCTATCAACCTCTCTAGTGTGCTTCCTTCCATCTCTGGAAGTCTCTGCATGAGTGGGTATTTCCACTCTCTGATCCTCTGCATGTGGTTGTTCCACATCATCCTAGGGTTCTTCCTTTGGAGCTATAAGCTCCTCTTCTGCATGCAACTAAAGCTCCCTCTCAAGGGAACATCTCATGGACTTTTCTTCATCAAACTTCACATCTCTACGAACCATTTTCATCCTGTCAGATGGAAATTACACTTGATAGTTGTGACGTGTATTAGTGTACCCCACAAATATGACCAACTTAGTTGTTGGCTCTACCTTTTTCCTTGCATCGTTGGTAACATGAAAGTAAACTAATGAACCAAATATTCTAAAGTGTGCCACATCTGGTTTCTTACCTGAAAAAGCGTCTTCTGGTGTACTCATCCCAAGAATCCAAAGAGGACTCATGTTCTACACATAAACAATTGTGTTGCATGCTTTAGCCTACAAGTGTAATAGTAGGCCCTGATCATGTAACATTTCCTATGCAGGTCCCACAATACATTTGTTCTTCTTTTCAGCCACCCCATTCTGTTGTGGGTTATAGGGTGTTATTAACTCCTGTCGAATGTCTTCTGATGCACAAAATTTCTTGAATTCATTTGACACATATCATCCACTATTGTCACTCCTAAGAGCCTTCAATTTCCTACTAGTGTCTTTCTCAACAAGTGCTTTAAATTCACAAAATTTAGACAACGTTTGATCTTTCTTCTGCATGAAGAAAATCCAGCACTTACGTGAGAAATCATCTACAAATATTACATAATGCATGTGCTTGGTCATGGATCCTATCGAGAACGGTCCAAACACATTTGAGTGAACTCTTTCAAGGATCGCTTGTGCCCGACTATCCTTATCATGAAAGGTGGATTTGGTGTACTTCCCCAATGTACACCCTTTGCATGTATCTCTATGCTTTAGTGTACCCTTGGGAATTCCTATAGAAATCTGTTGCATGATCTTCAAAGCTCCATGGTGCAAGCAACCCAATCTTCTATGCCACAATACACCGATGTCTTGGATATGCACCTTCTCTGCTTTTGTGCTCAAAGCAACACAGTATTCTACATCCAATTTGTAGAGGTTCTTCACTTGAACCCAAATCTGCTTCCCTTTTCCTAAGGCTATGTGACGAAGGAAAGCCTTTCCTTTTTTAAATATCACATCATAGCCACCATCCTTCAACATAGAAACTAAAACTAAATTTTTCTTCAAACCCGAAGTATACATGACATATTTTAATGTGAGAGGAAAACTAGTATCCCTCTGAAAAGTAACAGTACCGATGTCGGTCGTGCTATACCTTCCATCATCTCCCTTTTCGATGTGCATATGGAGGTCCTTCCCCTCCAATTCACTAAAAATAAATAAAAAAATCCAGTTATATGGAATAAGTTTCCACTATCCAAATACCATACACTACCCATCATCGATGTCACCATGCAAGCAATGAGGGTGAAATCCAACTTGAATTGTGAAGCAAGAGCTTCACCTGCCACTCCTCCTAAGGGGTTATTGTCGGCCTTCTTGTGTGGACACTTCGTGGCATAGTGTCTCAGCTCAAGACAGTGAAAGCATTTAATCTTCTACAAGTCCTTCTTCTTGTCGCCCTGACTGGAATCTCCTTTGGATTGGAATTTCTTTCCCTTCCCTTTCTTTGCCTTTCCATCTAAGGAATAGCTATCCTCATCATCATGCTTGGAGGAGGTTCCATCTTTAGTGCTCCACTTTATCTCTTCTTACACCAAGTTAGACCACAAATACACCCACCCTGGTAGCTTCTCCCTCTAATTTACAAAATCCTAGTAGTTATGCTAGCTCTTGGGAAGGCCTAGAAGTGCTAGGCTGACCAAATCATCTTCAACAATTGTAATACCAACACTCCCAAGATTACCCCGACATTGGGTGAAATTGATCAAGTAATGTGTTATTGTGTCGTTGTTCTCCATCTTGATTTTCCAAAGCTTTTCCTTTAGTGCCAACTTCCAGTGGTCACTATTGTTTTGAAACATGTCTATCAAGGCCTTCCACATTTCATATGGAGTCTCCTTACTATGGAGATTTGAGACAGTATGATCTCAAACTCCTTCTAGTATGATCTTTCCCGCCTTTGCAACACATTTCCTCCACTCTGCCACATCTTGAGCATTAGTTGCTAGAGGCTTAGGAATATATTTGTCTATGAATTCCTTAATCTCGTTGTCTTCCAACATTACCTCCATCTTGTCCTTCCAAGCAATATAGTTTGAACTACCCTCAAGGGCATATTCGAGTCTCAATCCGTAGAACGACATCTTGCTGGCTCTGAAGAATGATATTGCAAATTCAATTTCACTTGCAAAAGACAAACTCATATTCTCCTCTTCTAGAGTGATTTTCGCTCTGATACCATGTAGAAATTCCTTGTAGATTCAAATTTCTAATTGTAATTTACTAAAACAATAGACTTGAATCTACTCTACTCATCAATGGGAACAATTAAAAGATCGTGAAATCACGAAGCATACAATAGAAATAATTCAATCAACACATTACACAATCATTTCTCGTGGAAAACGACAGCTAAAAAACCCTGCTATCTGTATATTGCATTAGTCAAGAAATATGAGAAGATTACAGTGCTTTTCTCAAGCTCGAGAAACCTTTGCATTATCTCTATCTGTCTCACAGCTTCCTAGAGAAGCCTAGGCCAATAATTAACCAATTTCTCGCTTACCCAAGTCTCTATTTCCTTGTATTGTTTCCTTGGGAATTATCCCCCTATTAAATAGGGAAATTCTTCAATATGAATTGCACAATACTCATAGGCCTTCCTCTATAATTCAGATGATTATACAACTGATAGTACACTTCCCCTGAACTTCAATCTCAACTGGGTAACTCTTATATCTGACATGCATGAGTTATTTACAAGGGAATCATCAGTTAACTAGCTTAACACATGAAACAACACCCCAATGTCTGACCTCCTACTAGCTCCTCCATTAGTTGGAACTAGTTTAACTGACTTTAACTTAGTTAAATTGAACTAAATAATTACAACTCAAAATAAACTCAACTAGGGCTCCTATAATGTAGGAGACACTCTACATCACTCAAGTTAGACCCTCAACTTGAATTAACTGAGCCAACTAAGTCAAATTAACTTAGTTAACTCGTACAAGTTATCATGTGATGTGGAATTACAATTTTATTCCTAATTTAATTCAACGAAAAAAAATAAATTAGGATTTTCTTGTTGAATTTTCAGCATGAAATGCCTGATGAAGATCCTTGCTATGGTTTGATGTAGTTTCCAAATGTTTAGAATCCAGACCTGCAAATACACTAAAAAACACAAGATCAAAGGCACATAATATATAAATGATTCAATATGACCTATACTGGTGATCAAGAAGACTAGTGCCTAATATCATTACCAGTGGACAATGAAAGTAAACAAGTAATACATCAGATCCATTAAAAAATATAGGACGAAATAAATACTCTTTGGTATTATAATTGAATGAAAAGGAGAGATACAACCAAGCCTTGATGTTGTAATAATCCTTCCAATTGTCTGAAATCCTCCCTTCAATGACAAGCTTCCAGCCTCAAATTGACAACATAAGTTTACATAAAAAAGTCAACCCATTCCCCTATGGTCTGTACTAAATTTATAGGCCAAGAAGAGGGGTTAGAGATCCTTTTTCTAATGATCAGATCCATAAAGGGAGGGATTAGGGTTCCATAATGAGAGAGGATAGATTCATCAACCATGGGATGAGGCCCAAATAGGTATAGGCTCGAGTCCTTTTTGTTGGTATAATATTCCCCAACAAGGCTTCTAGAAATTACTTTTTATTTTTACCTACAATTAAAGTTTGTCGCACCTTTTAATGGAAGATAGAGCATAGGGTTGATAAGGATATAATGACCAAAACTACATTTGTGTAGGTAATGACTAGGAAAAGTGAAACAATGCTTGAAATTAAGTTCTTAATAAATGTAATCCAGGATTCTTGTTATTTTCATAATGGTTTTTATTCTAACGTTCTAGGGGATTGCTTACAAGAGTTCATCAAATAGTAAGATATCTGAATTTGCAGTCATTTTCCTAATGGTGATAAAATGGCTTGTAACATGCCTATTATTAGCTATAAAAGAATCACTTTTAAGTAGTAGATGGTGGAATTCACAGATACAACCTCATCCTAACACATTATTGAGCTCTTAGGACTTGAGACTCCTTTCCATTCTTCACGTACTTATGCACTATGCCTTGACCCCTCATTGCCTCATAACATGTATAAAACCTCCCTCTAACAGTTAATTATTGCTTGGGACTTCTTCCACCATTAGGTTGTATCCCCTTTGTGCTATATGGCCCCTGAAAATCTATTGTTTGTCCCCCATCTGAACTTCCCTTTAGAGTATCAGAGTTCTTGGACTTGCCATTTTTCTTTCATAGTTTTCCACTAGTTAAGCAGAGTCCTCTTCCATAAAATCACAATACATACTCATTAACGCCACCCATCAACCTCTATATTTTTATTTATTATTATTTAAATCAAACTATCTGCAATATTTATTACAATGTTTGCTGCTTGTTCAAGTTCCTTAACTTAAAATAATAGTTCACAATATATTTTTTTTAAATTAAAATTTTGAGATATTACACTATTGAAGTTAGAAAAGATACATACTAGTTGGAATCCTATATACACGTTAATGAAGATAGTAACCAAACATGAACTATTTTTTTGTTCATTTTTAGTTGGTCTTCAAGCATGATGATGAAGATGAGAAACTATCCAGTTCCAAAGTTAAAGGTAACAACGGAGTTGTTGTAATTAATCTCCAAGTGGGAGATTGTTAGTTGTGGAGCTTAATTATTTTACTAATTTAAAGGTATTGTTTTTAGTTGTGTTGGGACCCCAGTTCCTAACGAGCAATG
>APFE031741804.1:0-10858 GCA_000404065.3 Pinus taeda | reverse complement strand
TTTGTTAACAAATGGGAATTATCCCATCATTGTTCAGTATATTAGGCCATCGACATTGGCATACCAGAATATCATGTTGGCCAGAGCATGTGGTGACGAGACCTTGTAATGCATCTGGCAGAGTGCATGTATGAACTTAATGCACGTGGTCAGGAGACCCTGCAATGCATCCGAAATCTAATATTTGGCAGAGTGCATGGCGATAATTGTTACAGTTTAGTTATTAAAGGAAATATATCAATTTAATTAAATATGAATTAAAATGTAAAGCCGGCCCATGTTACAACCACATATCTATCAGTTCTAAGCACCAACATGCATACATATCACTATTTGACACGGTGATACTTATTAACTGCTTACGTGAAAAATATGAAATAGATTTGGAAGAAATATATTAATTTAATTAAATATGAATTAAAATGTAAAAGATGGCCCATGTTACAACCACATATCTATTAGTTATGAGCACCAACATGCATACATATCACTATTTGACACAGTGATGCCTATTGATTGTTTATGTGAAAAATATGAAATAGATTTGGAAGAGCATAGGCAGAGGTCATTCGAACAATTGCTGGAGCGATATATGAGAGGAAAAACACACAGATTGTTTGAACGATTGCTAGAACGACATATGACAGGAGAAATAAGGGGCTCTATTCATTCTTTGTCCTAGTCCTAGTCCCTAATTCGAGTTTTCATCCTGCACTGGGCATCAGTGATTTTCTACTGCGTTGGGCATCAATTGTTTGCTAAAAAAAGTTGAGATCCCTCAAGTAATTTGCTCTCAGTTACAAAAATAAAGTTGTGCCAAACTGCATGGATGGGATAGATTGCTTGACATCAGACCAGGAACGGGCAGATGGATAGATTGTGGGTGGTCAGTCAAGGACCTTGTATTAGCTCACCTTGCTCACTCACCATGCTCCTGCGAGATAGTCAAGTAGCCTTATAGGGTTGTTAGCTCACTTATCTCGTTGAACTGATTTAACTGCTTGAATTGTGCCGGATGAATTCTTGGATTATGGTTCCTCATAGAGCCTCATTGGAATTAATGGGATGATGGGACCAGGCTTCACAAGGGACACACATAAGTTACATGGTTGTTGAGAAAGGCATAGAGGACAAGATTTAGCACCAGTGCCAAACACCTGGAATACCAGAGCATTGTGTTATTATGGTATTTACAATGCAAAATCCAGAGCGTTGTGTTATTACGGGATTTACAATACAAATTCTGCAGCGCTAAAATCATCTAAACAATGCAGCTGAGGTAATTTCATTCTCCTTTGCTACATTTCATAATCAAACTGAATAGAAATGTTAAAGAGACATCAATAAAAAAACAACCCACTGGTTTTCCCACTGATGGGTTGTAGATTTTGTGACTGATGTTGTGGGTTGTAAATTTTGTAACTGATGTTGTAGCTGAGGCTGAAATTGAGAATGTGAATGTGGTTTGTCATCTCCACAGAGCTGAAATTGAGAATGTGAATGTGGTTTGTCTTCTCTGCAGAGCTGTCAAGACCATTACAAGCACTCTAGAAGCTTTGTTGTTAGCTCTCTAGAAGCTCTATTATTTCCATGATTTCTCCATGAATCTCTGTTGTTGCCATGATTTCTGCATGAAATCATGGTATTATACCAACTGCAGATGAAAAAAATAGTGAAAATAGGCTTCAGCAGTGAAAAGAGGCTTCTTCTTCAATGTGATTCGAACTTGCGACACATCCGTCAAACCAACTTGTAGTTGTTGCACAGAAATCTGGTAGATGTTACACAGAAAGGTAACGGTAGCAATACACCTCCTCTCCTCTTGCCAAAATACACCTCCTCTCCTCCTCTCACCATGCTCGCCATTGTTACACAGAAAACTGGTAATTGTTGTTGGTAGCTCTTGCACAGAAAGCTAATAGTGTTGTTAAATTTAATGTATATTTTTTGCAAGCCGTGCAAGGGATTCTTTTGCCTCCAGCGGTCTAGTGTCCGGGGTTGCTGAATTGCTGAAGAAGACATCATGGTTCTGGGTTTTTTTATTCCTAGTATTCAACCAACAATCTCATGTCTCTGTTTGTATTTTGGGTATTCAACCAACAATCTCCTGCACGCCCTTAACTCTCCCCGTTCCGCTTTCTAGATGGTACTTATATATCCATCTTATACTTCACATAGCCGGGGAATCACCCCTCTCCTTCTTCATTCCGTTCGTGGTTTCATCAACCTCTGTTGGTGGTCCTAAGAGCCACTCATAAATTATAATCCCCTCCTTCATTCTTATTATAAGCCTCCCTACCGTTCAATTCTCCCATTTTTTTGCATATCCAGCCTTCTGATTCTTCAGCTTTATGCTTGTCGACGGAGATGACACCACAACAACATCTGTTCCATAGACACCACAACGGCATGTCGAGTAGACATATTGCAACAGGTGGCAATTTCAAAGACATTGTTGCTGGCAACTTCAAAGAAAACCCATCAGTCCTGCATAAACAATATCCGGGAGCTAGCATTTCATACTGCTAGATTAATGTTAGCATTAATCAACAGCTCTGAAAAATGAACGAGCAAGATAATATATGCTTTTAGTGCCTCTGCCTTGGGAAGAAGCCAAATAAAACAATAAATCACTATGCACTAAAAAACTTTGGTTATATTCGATAAACAACACGAGCAAACAGATCAACTAATATTAACTAAATCATTTTTTATTACTATACTCCCTAGCCATTACCAAATCACAAGTACTAATAATGATGACCATTACCAAATCACAAGGACTAATAATGATGGCCATTACCAAATCAGGACTAATAATGATGAAATAAATTGAGAAAATTTCAGCGATATAAAATAGTTACATCTTGATAACATCATCTTAAACGACGGAAAATAATTCTGAATAAAATAATATGTGCATTGAATTTGAGAAAAATTCAGCGTTATCAACTAATTTGAAAGATAACATGAGTAATGCACGATCTTACTAAGATGTAGATTTTGAATTTGGGTGGTAGTAAAGCTTGGTTTTGAAGCAAAGCAAAAGGCAATTAAGTCACGTGCAGAGACTTTGAAAATTTAAAGGCAATTAAAGTCCACGTGGCAGTATCACAGCAACTTTTTTGCCGATATGGTATGAATTCGAATCAAAACTCTGTACACGAGGTTGTAAAACATTTCCTTTACGGCATGGCAATAAATTACTACATAGGTTATTATTCCATGGAGTTACAGTGGTATAACATATTCCTATGTTACAGGTCTACAACATACCTTTGTCCATCGAGAAGCTATTACTGTCTTGATTACATGAAACATTAGGCGTAGGGTTTTATTTTTTCGGTCGTTATCATGTGTTGCATTACACTCTTCTTGAAAATGGTAGGGATTATTCATACAGTGATATACATATTTTATTATGCTCATGTCTATATTGGGTGCAGTGGGTGTGCGGTTGTTATATGGTATTTGTGTTTTATTTATTAATGGGAGGTTTTAATAATACATTTATATAAGTAGAACTCATTAAGGAAGGGAGTAGTTTAATTATACCCCATTAGTAAGGGAGTAGTTTAATTATCAGCCGTCGTAGTTTAATTATTAGGCCAATTTTTTGAGTATAAATTTGTTAATCTAATTTTTAAGTTAGAAATATTGTTTTTTTGTTATTTAAAATCCTGTTTTGAATATTAATGAATTTAATACTAGTAAAATGTAAAATTTTTATTCGAATTTTGTAAATTAAACGATTTAAACTTTTTAAAGTATTATTTTTCTATCAGTTAATTTACTAGTAGTAAAATAGTAAAGCATGTGGTAAATTAGTAAATCACTGTTGATTATCGTTGATGTCATCTCACTATAATTAATAAAATTGTTATTCTTAGTTAAAACTTGATCATATGTTGATCAGATTCTGCATGCTGTTGCTCGGGCTGTGGAAAAGAAGCAAAAGATCAAAGTGGTAAGCACTCTGGCTCATAGCCTCTCAAAGCTAGTGTGTGTTGGAGACCATGGATTGATTATCTCAACCGAAAACTACGCATCCGTCATTGGAGTGAACAAAGGTGCCATGACTATTACAGTCCAAGGCGGCGCCATGATGAGAGACGTTATGAAGGAAGCAGAGAAGGAAGGCCTGGTTCTTCCCGCCATGATTTACTGGAACGGAGTCTCTGCGGCGGGCGTTGTTTCTACGGGAGCCCACGGCAGCGGTCTCGTGGGCGGAGGGAGCGGTGTTTATGAATATGTGGTGGGTATGAGATTGGTGGTGCCTGCATCTCCATCAGAGGGGTACAGCAAAGTCATGAGCTTGAGTACCGAAACAGATGAAGATGAGCTCAACGCTGCGAGATTATCTCTGGGAATGCTCGGAGTAATCTCGCAAGTCACTTTCGCTCTGCAACCCATGTTCAAGCGTTATTTAAGTAGGCCGATTCTAAGCGATGATAAGGAGCTTCAAAACGAAGCGGCCCATTTGCTGAGGGCTCATGATTTCGCAGATTTATTCTGGTTTCCCTTTCATCAAAAGGCATTGTTTAGACCATTCGATCGAGTTTCTGTTGAAGTTCCCGGTGACGGCCTAAACGTTTAACGGCAGCGGGTTTTGGAACGACGAAATTAAAGGCTTCACAGGGTACCCGGTCATCGGATTCAATCAGCGCATGCAGTCTTCCCAAGTCGTTGCACTCCCAACAGGATTTTAGATAAAAATGAGACCGTTTGTTCGTGGGACCGCCGGGTTCCGACTGCCTTCGGTTTCGACGTGAACTGAGAGTGCCCATTTCACGCCTCCCAGAAACAATTATCGATATAAGGAAGCTCAGAGATCTAAATCCTCAAAGCATGTGTGAAATCTATGTGGTTTTTCGGTCTATTAAGAAATCTGATGCATATTTGGGACCAGCAGAGGATTTGGTGACACTAGACTTGTCGTATTATCGTCCGAGAGAAGCCAAGACGCCCAAATGGAACGAAGATGTGTACGAAGAGATAGAGCAGATGGTGATCGAGAAGCATGGCCGGACACTGCGCTGGGGTAAGAATGGCGGTTACTTGTTCGGAGGGTTAGCCAAGCGGGCAGTGAATTTGGAGAAGTTTTTGCAAGTAAAGGATAGATATGATCCGGAAGGAGTGTTTTCTAATGAGTGGACAGATGGGCTGTTCGGAATTGGAGGGCAAGGAGTGGAGCAGTTGAGAGACGGATGCGCATTAGATAAGATGTGCAAGTGCAGAGAGGATAAACACTGTGCTCCTGAAAAAGGATATTTCTGCAGGGCGGGGAGAATTTGGAAGAAAGCTGGAGTGTGCAGGCAACTAAATTGACACTGCTGCAATGTGGTGCAATTTACGTACATGTGTAGATAAATAAATAAAGATGAGTATCATTTGTGATGTGATACTTATTGTTGTATTGGGAAAGAAATAAAGTCGACGTCACTCTAACGTTGTAACTACTGACGGTTTCAAAACGTCAGGAGTTGGCGCTGTTTTTAATATAAGTGTGTTTTAAATATGAGTTTTTTTATTTCTATGTAACATTGGATTTCCATGGAATTGCATTTTTAGCCAACAGGAGACTGTGAGTATGTTGTCGAATTGTTGCAGGAATTATGATGGCGCGGTAGGCTGTGATGTGGTGTGGAATTCCCCACGTATAACTTGAGATCAAAACAATGATGAAATTAAAATAAATTTAAAGAATATTGTAACAAGATTGAAATATGATTTGAATGAAGAATTTTATTTACTTAATTTTTCAATAAAAAATAATTATTTTTTGTCATTGTTATTATAATAATCGATTGTAATTTAATATATTTATTATTGAAAACATTGTTATAATAATCCATTGTAAATTGTAATTTAATTAATTTATTATTGAAAATTTATATTAATATAAATTATATTTGATATTTATTATATAAGACGTGTTTTATAGTTAGTATGAAAATTAATCTCGTAGAGTTATGTAAAAATATAAAAATAGAATTATTTTAAAAAATATTATAATATTAAAATTGCCATAATTTTTAATTTATATAAATTAATATTTATATTTAAAATAATTTAAATATTTATTTCAAACATTACACAGAAAATTCAAATAATAAGTAAACATTTGGTAGATGAATTACTTGAAAAAGAGAAAAATCAATAATAGACTTTCCAACTATTTATACAGGCTTCACGTGGATATGTATTCTAAATTGTGATTTGGTATGTAGTTTAATATAGTAACTAGCATGTCTGTACATTCATCATAAAACAAATAATTAGCAGAATTTGCATGCTTGTACATTAATCATAAAACAAAGAATTAACAAAATTTGCGGGAATTTTTACTTAACCTCGAAGGGATTAACCTTAGTTATGAAACCCATCAAATTTTGATGATTTGGAATGAATCTATTTGACTGTAACTATGCACGTTTTCTTGATTAGCCTCCATGAAATGAGTCATGAACTTCTTCTAGAATAGCCTCCATGAAATGAGCCATGAACTTCTACTGGAATAGGCTCCCTGAAATGAGTCATGGAGCAGCGATCAACGGTCTGGGCCCGAGGCTGAGAGGTCAAACACTGTTGCACCTTGAGATGGATTTGAGGGTTTTTTCCACGAGTACTTTCGTCAAACATCAAGTTGTTAGGTTGTCAGAGTTGCATATATAACGTGCTTTACCAGAGATCACGACAACTATTATTAAGATGGTTACATACTATTGTTACATACTATGGGGGAGTTTGGACTAAGTATTAGAAAAGTTCAGAGAGGTAATTTCAAGTATATTGATATAGGTTTTTTTGGATGGGAGTGTTTACAAAGAAATGTGGATGCAGAGCATATATTGTAATGGAACTTTGTAGTTTTTATCACTTTTGGTGGGAAAAAGAAAGTCGTACAAATAATCTGGCAGAAATCATAACATTATGGGGGACACTACTCTATGCAAAATGGTTGGGTATTGAGTCCAGAAAAATATTGGGGGACTCCAAAAGTGTCATTGAATGGTTAAGGGATTCACTCAATTCAATCCTATCAATCTTTTTGCATGGATGAGGCGTATCCAAAATCTAGAGTAGAACTTTCGATAGATTACATATAGGCATGTGTAAGGGGAACATAATGGGGTTGCAGACATCTTATCAAAAGGGGGAATTGTAGCAGAAACAGGTTTGATTTACTTTCATGCTTTCCAGCAGGGACACTAATAAATGAAAGTACTATTGTAATCTTGTAAGGGGGACAAAATCGCATTAGAGATAGAAATTTGCTAATAAATTTATAAAGTAAAATCTTAGAGAATAATAGGGATATGATAGGTTATTAAGATTTTGCACTAAGTTTTTATTAATGTAAAGTTGATTTTGCACTAAGTTTTTATTAATGTAAAGTGTCAATCAAGTGACAAGTTTTTTGTGAAGGATGTATATTTGAAACAAGCAATTGTAATCACTTTTTTTTTAAAATGAAAGATGATGTTTTCTTCGACTAAACAAAAAAGAAGAAGAAGAAGAAGAAGAAGAAGAAGCTAGATCCTCATCTAGTTTACATTTATTTTAGATTTGATCCAGGCAGTAGACTGTAGACTTCAGTCTTTGCTCTTCAATTTGAATCTCAAGGTTCCATATTTGTTTCTTAAAATAAAATCTTGTATCATTTCTTTCTGCGAATATAGTCTTGTACAATAATATTAAAGTCATATATATACTTCAGACAAGGGGAAAAATATGTGTTGTAAAGTTATAAACAGATTTGAACATGAGAGCATAAAAAACAGAAATACAAAGATATGCTCAAACCAATATTGCTTTGTCACTCACCTTTATTGGTTAAACAATGAGAATTATTAGTTCAGAGCAAACATATGACACACAAAGGATTTATACTCAGAGACTTAGACGGCAATAGCAGAGAATAATTCACAGACACAGACAAATGGAGAAATAATAAGATTACTTAGTCAGAAACAGTGGAATAGATAAAACAATCACTGGAGAACAAAAATCACTTTGCATTACATAACAGGCTTGGGCCTTGGCTTGCTTTCCTTGGCCAGAGAAATTACAAATTTATAGAGGCAGGAGCAGGATCTAGAATCCTGTATGTGATGGATATCTGGAATGATCTAGAAACCACTCGCGGTGTAGGAGGATCTAGAATCCTGCATGTGATTCTAGAAACTACTGGTAGTGTACAAAGATCTAGACTCCTGGAGATCTAGAAAGATTTGATCTAGAATCCTTCGTGAATTTGGCTTCACACTTAACATTCTCCCACTTGAAACCAAATAAGAGTGATCAAGTCACATCGAGTCCTACCATGCCTCTACATAACTCATGTTTATTTCATGGTAGAATCTTAGCGAGCATATCAGCAGGGTTCCTATCGGTATGGATATTTTCCAAGGATAATTGTTCTTCCTCCAACAGATGCCGGATCCAATGGTACCTTAAGTCAATGTGCTTGGTTTCTGAATGAAATGCTAGGTTTTTCACCAAGTGAATGGCACCCTGACTATGACATATAACACATAGTTGTCCTGCTTTATTCCTATCTCTCCTAGGAATTGTTGCATCCACAACAACTCTTTACAAGATTTTGTTGCAGCTATGTACTTTGCTTCTATTGTAGAGAGGGCTACTATTCTTTATAGCCTTGACACCCAAGATACTGCTGCACCTACAAATGTATACAAATAACGTGTAGTGGACTTTTTAGTATCCATATCTCTAGCCATATCCGCATCTGTAAATCCTTCAAGCATAGTCTCATCATGATCAAAACATAAACAATAATGACTAGTACCCTTGAGATACCTCAAAATACATTTCATTGCTTGCCAATGTTGTTTGCCTGGATTGGCAAGGAACCTGCTCACTACTCCCACTGAATATGCAATGTTTGGTCATGTGCATACCATGGCATACATCAAAGTGCCAACTGCTGAAGCATAAGGAATCTTGCTCATCTCTTCTTTCTCCTTGTCACTACTAGGACATAATTCAGTACTCATCTTGAAGTGGGCTACAAGGGGTGTACCAACTGGCTTGGCATCCTTCATATTAAACCTGTCAAGCACCTTCTTGACATATTTTTCTTGTGACAGCCAAAACCTTTTGTTTTTTCTGTCACACATAATCCGCATGCCCAATATATGTTGTGTTGGTCCCAAATCCTTCATTGCAAATTTTCTACCCAAATCTTTCTTCAACCTAATGATCTTATTCTTATCATGTCCAACAATCAACATGTCATCCACATATAACAATAATATGATATACTTTCCTTGATCATACCTCTTGATATAGACACAATGGTTAGCTTCCAACCTCTGAAAACCATGTGCCAACATGAATGAATCAAATTTCTTGTACAATTGTCGAGGTGCCTGTTTCAACCCATAGAGACTCTTCTTCAACCTACAAACAAGGCCTTGTTTGCCTTTTTCTATGAAGCCTTCTGGCCGCTCCATATAAATTTCTTCCTCCAATTCACCATGAAGGAAAGTAGTTTTTACATCTAACTGTTCACATTTTAGGCCTAAAGCATAAACTAGACCAAGAATGACTCTAATGGATGACATTTTAACAACAGGTGAAAAAATTTCAGTGAAGTCAATACCTTCTTTTTGCGCAAAACCTTTCACCACCAGTCTTGCTTTATACCTCTCCTTCTTTTCATCACCTTCATGCTTAATCTTGTAAACCCATTTGTTTTGTAGAGCCTTTCTACCTTTTGGGAGGTTTACTAACTCCCAAGTTTTATTTTCATGCAAAGAGTTCATTTCTTCTTCCATTGCTTTCTTCCATTCTTTACTGTGCTCGACTTTACAAGCTTCTTGAAAACAATTAGGTTCACCTTCATCAGTCAACAAAATATAGTTTGAAGGAGGATACCTTTGTGAAGGCTTATCAGGCCTAGAAGATCTGCGAACCAACTGTGGTGGTGCATTATCAGGTTAAATCTCATGTAAAGGTTCTTATAACATTCCTTCTTCTTGTTGTTCATTATTTTCCACTTGTTGTTCTTCATGCTCCTGAATTTGCTGTTCATTTTCTTGTATTGGTGGTATGTTTTCCCGCTGCTCCTCAAACCTATCAATAACCTTCTTAACCTCCAACTCACCTACAATCCTCTTGAACATTTCTGACTCATTAAATATAACATCCTTGCTTCTAATAATTTTATTTTTGATTAGATCCCATAGACGATAACCAAGATCTTCATCCGCATATCCCAAAAAAATGCATTTCATAGATTTATCATCTAGCTTAGTTCTATTTTCTTTGGGAATATGTACGAATGCTTCACATCCAAAGATTTTCAAGTAAGAATAATTCAAATTCTTACCAATCCAAACTTCTTCATGGATACCACAATCCAAGGCTGTAGTTGGAGATCTATTTATGAGGTAGCAAGTGGTCCTGACTACTTTATCCCAAAAATTCTTCTCCAAACTAGAATTATACAACATATTTCGCACCTTTTCCATAATGGTGCGATTCGTCCTTTTTGCAACACCATTTTGTTGAGGAGTACCAAGCACAGTCTTCTCAGGCTTTATGCCAAATCTGTTACAATATTCCTTAAATGCATTTGAGCAATATTCTCCACCATTATTTGTTCTTAAACACTTCAGCAATTTGTTAGTCTCTCTTTCAACAGCAACATGGAATTTTTGAAATATTTCAAACACTTCACTTTTACTTTTCATAGGATATGCCAAAACTTTCCTGGATGCATCATCTATAAATGTTACAAAATATGATGCTCCTCCTAATGATTTGATGTTAACAAGCCCAAACACATCCAAGTGTACCAATTCTAACACATTTTTCTTTCTGTCATGGC
>APFE031741799.1:18474-44416 GCA_000404065.3 Pinus taeda | reverse complement strand
CCCAATATGGAAACAAGAAAGGATAGTGATCTCTCCTCACAAGTCAACAATGGAAGTCCTAATTCCAGCAGCATTTACTCATTGGAATGTTCAGCTTTCAACCTCCCCCTCCTCTGGCCCAATGCCTGTATTTATAGTATTCTAGAGGAAGTTATTCAGTTCCAACATCAATGGGATACTCCCCCTTTTGGATGCGGTAGCTCCTCTCTTGATGGGATAAGTTCCTCTATCATAGGGATGCATGAACCATCTGGAGGCGCTCAATACACGTCAAACACTCTTCTAGAAAGCTCTAGAAGTGACCACAAGTAACTTTTTTAAGATGAACTCGCGCCTTTTGACCTTTACAAGAGTACGCACCCATCCCTTGACTTACAGAGCATACAAGTACGCAGGTACAATGAGCTTGGGATGCGTAACGCAAGCAAGTAGAGAGAACCTGCGTACCCAGAGATAACATGATTTTTAATGACTTTCTCTCTTTTTTGAAGTTTGACATGGAGAGCAGAGGTATAAGGCTTGACAAGGAGGATAATATGACTATTGATGGAGCCATATTAACTGCAGATAGTCATGGTGACAAATTTCAGTGTAACAACTACTATCTCATCCTTGTGGACTACTTCGAAGAATACTAGACAAACCTTCCTTGTTTACTGGTTATAAAGACCGTCACATTCGTTGTGGACTACGATGAGCCTCTAAATTAGACATAAATTAAGGCCCATGCCTCTAAATTAAAACATAAATTAAGGCCTATGACCATCCTTCAACACATTAAACCTCTCTTTCTACATTAGATAATTTATTTTTAACTTTAATATAATCATTAGGAAGGTTTATTTATAATTGGATATTTGTGCCTAATATTATTTATTTTTGTGGAATATTATGAGAATATTGGGAAGATTATGAATATTTGGAGGAGGAGATAATTTAGGGACATGTTCCCTACTATAGGAGGATCAATAATAAATAATAAATCAACAAGATATTATGGAATTATGGCACAGATTGTGGAACTCCAATGATTGAGAAAATCTAGAAATGTGTTCCACTAATCAAGGGATTTTGGTGGGGAAATCTTCCTCCATTCATGGGTAATGATTCCTAATCATTTTTTATAAGTACCAAGTCGAATTTTCCTCTACGGGAGAGATTTTCATTAGCATTCTGGTGGAGAGAACTTGTATTTTTGTAGCTGCATTGTATTTTCTTGCAGGGATGTCATTGTATTGATAAAAATAATGAAGATTGGTGTCATATTCAGCTTCTAAATATTGTTATTATCCACAAGTATCTGAGTTTCCTTGGGCTTGGCCATCCCAGGAACCTCAGAGCCCTTTTGTATCATTTTCTTTCCTTCTTTTCACTGCTTATTCACATGCATCTCTTGTTTTTATTTCTATCTATTTCTGCATTTAGTATTAATGATTTCTTGTTGTAGGATTGAGTTAAATGGTTGATGTAAGTTATTTTGTAGGATCATAAGAATTATTTCATCCTTGGAAAAGCTTTGTAATTTCATAGTAATCATTGAGCTGCTTGGATTAGTCTTCTTATTCCCAAATCTAGATTATTGGACCTCCTTTTTAGAAAGAACAATAAATTTCTGATATTGTTTAGAGCATGCTAAAAAGCTTAAATAGAGTTGGTTCCACTTGCATTAGATCAAAAAATCATTATATTTCATAACAAAAATGACTCCATCTCATTTTCACTTGATTTGGTTAGGCATTTTTTAGATTTACTAGCTCACTAGTTCTCAAATTTCTAGATTTTCAACTAGTAATGTTTTTCTATTTTTTTTGCATGGGTTAAAAGAGGTATTTTTGAGTGATTCCACTTGGAATAGGGACCTAAGACATCCTAGTTAATAAAAAAATTTGTCCAATCCCATCTGGATTTGATTTTCTTGGTCATTAAACCCTCTCCAATTTCATCATTTCACAAGGAAAGTTCTCCAAGCTTTTTGAGCAAATCCATCCATCTCCCAACTTTGGTTTTGAGTTCTAAAGTGGTCCTAGGAACTCCCTTGCCTAATTCCATCCACAAACCACCTTCCCTAAGCTTTCCATCACCTTAAACATCCATCCTTTTTCTCTCGGCTGTATCCTGTAGGTTTTCAGGGGATCTTGTAGATTTTTAGTACATCCTGTAGGTTTTCCTGTAGTGGCCTATTTTGAGGCCGAATTGAGGCAAAACCTCCAGGAAGCCATACAAGGTCACCTAAGGGTCTCCCAAGCCTTCTAACCATCCACCATAATCTCCAAGCCACCTACCACATCACCAAAATAGATTAGCTTTCACATTCTCACATGAAAAAAGACAAAAAGAAAAACAGATTTATTTTATTCATTTAAATGCACAACAGTAGAAGGTTTGATGGTTTGAATATAAATTCTTAGGATAGTAGGATTGCATACACGTTAACTTAGAATTATTTTGAAGCAAAGCCTCTTAGAATTTAGGTAGAAAATGGTGTGTTTTAGCATTTTATTTCAGTGTCTCTCCTTGTACTTTCTTTCTCTCAATAGGTTAAGGTTCCATTTCAAACATTTCATTTTATGCAATAGATTTGACTTCAATACACGCACTCCATTACATCATGATAGCAAGGGAAGGACACATTGTATGCTGCACATATAATACTAATACCTCTTAAGTTTGTACGAACCCCAGTTTGATAATTAAAGTTGGTAGCCTTGGGAGTTGCAACATTCTTGTTGCAATACCGAGGCTCATCAGACTACTCTATTGGATGGTTGATGTGTCTTTCCTTGTAATTTGGTTTTAATGATTGTCTCATCATCTGCCATGGACTATTCCACTGGATGCTAGACAAATTCTTCTATTTCACGTGTGTCTCTTCCTGGTTGGTACTATTACCTCTCACTTAGAGGCTCACTTTACTTTCCCCCTTTTTAAAGTAAGAGAACCTAGACATAGTTATGTTACACACTCACCAGGCACACTGACCTCCCTTTTTGAAGACACCAATTTAACACTCTTATATACTAAATAGCGAGAGCTAAGGAAAATCACTAAGTAAATGGAAACCGGGCCATAAAACTGGATAGAACTCCTACACCAAATGGTGTGAGGTCTAATTAAGACTTCATACCGAGGAGATCCCTTGAATGTTGGCACATCCAACACTGTCAACATTTGTAGCGCTAGAAGGAGGGCCACCAATAGTTTATGGCTAATTGTCTCATTGACCCCACTCATCCATCATCTAATCATGGAAATAACATTCACTTCCTCTCCCCTACACACAATTATGAAGTTGGTTATTTCCCACCTCCCATACCTGAATGTGAAATCCCATATCATCATATCCAAGTTGTTCATCCTATTAATCAAAAATTTGAAAAATATGTTGGACTGATTCTAGGAGTGTACGCTCTTCCATATTCTCACAAGAAGAAAAATATTACCCCCATAGGAGTGGTAGTTTCATCTATTGAAGAAGCGATCTTCACCACTCTTGAAGAGCTAGTAGAAGCTGTGGAGAACCCAATCTTTCCAAAGGAAGAAGAAGACAACCTCTTACTCTCGGGTTCGAGTTCCAGTGGAGGAGCAGGAGGGGAATGAAATGAAGAGGAGGAGAAGAGGAATAACTAACAAATTTAGAGGAATAACCATCAGATTTAGAAGAGAAGGAAGACGACGAAGAAGAGGAAAACATGGTAGAAAAAATCTGGAATGGATGACTCAGGTCCCATTGGCACTTTCGGTTGTCTTGCACAAGATGCCGAGACACAGGGAGAAGCTCTTAATGAAATATGACCCTGACAAGACAGTGAAGGTAGAAGATCACTTAGACACATTCTACCTACATCTGTAGACACTTGAGGTATGTTATGATGACATTTCATGCAGACTGTTTCCATGTACCTTGGATGGTAGAGTAGCTATGTTGTACCACATCGTTCCACCAAATTCCATCTAGAACTGGGGGATGTTCAAAAGGATCTTGAAATTTTTGTTGAAGACAAGACCTCCTCCAGGTTGCTAAAGAAGTTGGGTAGTCTCAAGATGGAGTAGAGAGAGAAGGTTAATGACTTTGATCAAAGGTTCAACCACATTTTGAACAATTCCTCAGCAAACACTAAACCTCATGACTCCATCACTGTCAACTACTATACTTCTGCACTACCGACCAATATTGAGTAGTTCATCAAGCGAGCTGTGTGACCAACATTGGAAAAAAATTGTGAAGAGGCTATTGCTGTAGAGAAAGACCTACATGCTATTGGAGTAATTGTAGATGACGAATCCGCTAAGGACTCCAAAGACACAGGAAATAGGCCTCATAACTCTATTAGTAAGGCTAAGGAAAAGGAAGCAAAAGACATTGAGAGCCTTACTCGTCTTGTCAAGTCCCTAACCACCGAATTTGTTGAACTTAAACAAATGAAGAGAGAGACAACTGTGAGAGGTAGGCCTTCCAGGTACCTACCAAAGAAGAATGTAGCTTCAAGTAGCAACAAAAACCAACCAACCAAATCTTCCCAAATCTCCAATTTGGTTTCGAACCTTGACCAACTCGTGACAGATTCATATTGCACATTTCACCATGGCAAGAAATTAGAAAGAAAGTGCTCGAAATGGAATCATGGAATGAGAAAAATGACTACACGGTTGTCCAACACACTCACGACTAATAAGCAGGTTGAGTTTGACAATGAAGAAGAAGTTTATATATCTGATGAAGCTCCAAGTACTAGGCATGTAGTAAACATGTATCAGTGTACTCGTACAACCCAGAAGACCACCATAGAGAAGGATCCTCTGAGTGATGGTTTGGTCCCAAAGCAAAACACTCGATATAACTTGAGAAGCCAAGGGGTCCACACTATGTTTGAGATACCGAGGGATAAATTAAGACCATATATGTTAAGGATAGTAGGTATGTCAATCAACTCAACATAGAACACTCATAGCAAGTCCGACAAGACAAATTCAATAAAGAGTGTTTCCACAAGCATCAATGACAAAATCAAGCAACTGGAAACCATGAACCCAGTTCCAACCTCGAACACCTCAGGGGGTCTCCCCACTTTAGATTATAACTTTGTGGAAGATATGAAGAAGACTTGTGCAAACATATCTCTGTATGAGCTCATAAAAATCCCGAGTCAATGGGAAATTCTTCTACAAGCACTAGGGAAAACCTCTATAGGTGATGCTCCCTCTTCCAACAAGGGATCAAGGCACGTTCGCATCTGTGCTTAACGTGCTCCGCATGGAGGAGGAAAAACCACTCTGCCCACCATTCTTGTTATCATTCGAAATTTTCAACTTCAATGTTCACAACTGTTTGTTTGATTATGGTGCATCGGTTAATTTCATGCCACTCTCCATTGCTAAGAAGATCAATTCCCAATGGAGTAAGAAAAGTGCATAGATCATCTAACTAGACAGAACATGTGTACCAACAATTGGTGAAATCAAGGTTGTGATCATCTGGTTATTGTCTGGCAGACGAGTTCATCAATGCATCAATATTGTAGTCATGGACATCCCAGAAACATGCAGCATATTTCTTAGTAGAGACTGGTCAAGAAAGCTACAAGGATACTTTACCACTGACTAGTCACACTTATGGCTCCCATACAAGGATAGACACAACCAAATCCGGGTATTGTCAGAGAGATACATGAAACATAACGTGATTTCCTTAGATGGATAAAATGAACCGTTGGCTTTCACAAAACTTATGTTCAAAAATTTATTTTTGCAGACATTATTGGGGTGTTATATTGCAAAGCCATCCCCTACCCCACTAGACACACAATTGGGTCTCCTTCCATGCTCAACTGGTGAGAATGAAACTTGTACAATAGTTTGTGACAATAATAGTAGTAGTGATAGTAGTACTACTGTGATGAGCGGTCCTTGTATAGATGATATGTAGACCATGTACTTTGACGGATCCAAAATGCAGGAGGGCTCTGGAACCAGATGTGTTTTAATAGACACGCTGCAGAGAAAACACTTAATCTCTAGTCACTTGGAGTTTGAGTGCATGAACAACATCACTGAGTATGAAGCATTCATCTTGGGCTTACAAAAAGCCATCAACCTTAAAGTTGTTGTTCTAAATATGGTAGGTGATTAAGAGATCGTGGTGCATCAAGTATGTAACACTATACACTATGTGTCACCTCATCTTAAGAGTTATCAATAAGTGGTATGTCGACTCATCTCTCAATTCCAATATTTTAACATTATTTTAGTACCAAGAATGTGCCTTGGCAAACGTAGCTATTAGAATGTTAATGTTAATGATCCAAGTGGCGCTAAAGGCACACACAGGACAAAGAGGGCTTATGGAATCTTGAAAATCAAAGTGATAAGAATGTTTTCGAACCAAGACCAGAGCGTAGATCTCGCCATCCTTATCACGATGGTGTGAATGGTTCGTCAAACTGAGTCCGTATGCAAAAGTTAGGAGTAGCCAAAGTTTAGGTTGACTTGGGTGACTATGCAGGCTTAAGGAGGTTGCAATTTGGACAAATTCCAGCCACCAGATTCCAGCCAACCTGGACCAGATTCCTAGTGAATTTGTGGCTTGATTGATTTGTCTCCTTCGATCATTTTTCGAAGTTTCAAAAATGGTTATGGTTGTTAAATAAAACAAAAAAAAAATTATAAATGAGGTGGTGGGCCACAACCCCACCACCCCAAAAATACATAATGAAAATTAATTATTAAAAGGCCGATGGGCCATGACCCCTGTTGGCCCAACCGCACCACACCTTTTAAATTTAAATGTTGGGTTGGTGGCCATGACCCCATCAAACCCTCCTCCAACTATGTGCATACAAACAAAATTAAACATGGGGTGGGCGAGCCATCTCTGGTAGACTCGACCCACACCCCTAAACCTATATCATATGCCATATACAACTAATGTGGGGCCGGCGTGGATTGAACTTGCCCGACCCACGTGGACCGGCCCCCACTGGGCGGCCCCATGAACGAACCAACCAAAACACCGCGCCACCAACAAACAAACCATGCGCCAATTTAATGTTTAAACAACAATGGGGGCGGGCCACCCAAAATAGTGGACCCACCACCCCAGAATTAACCAAAAAAAGATTATTCATGGGTTAATTCAGGAGGCGCAGGATTTAACCCCCTGACCCCTCCTCAACAAATTCCTAAACTTACCAACGCGCCAGTGGTTTCTTTGGAAGTCTCTGCCCAGAAATTTATATAAACCTCATTTTTCAATGCACCCACAAGCATGGAGGAACTAGGAGTGGGCACAGAAACTGACACTATAATTTTTATAATTAATTTATTGCAGGTGGAACCATGATTGAGCGAAATTTCCAAAGGGTGAAATTTTTGCAGTGTCCAAATTTGACAAATTTTATGTCGGTCCTACACCTCTCAGCAACTCGAACCTGATGGTGTAGTTAGTTTCCTGATATGAGAAACAGACTTGCAGAGGACCTAGAGGAGGGAATCTTTAAGGAATCTAAGGGGAATCTAAAAGATTCCTTGAGCCCCAGATTTTCATTTTCTCAGAATTTAGAAATTTGACAGTCGAATTTGCACTGTTCGATGCCACAAATCTGATGGTGTATTCAGATTTTCCATTTTCTCATTTCATTTTTTGGCCATTTTTCTAAGTGGAGTGCAGGTGTCAGCATTCTATGTGCAAGCAGTCATTCCATGAGATTCGACGCTGCGAGATTGATGGTACGACCAGCTTCAGCAGTTTGACATCCTTCTCTTTAGATGGCCCTGGATATGAGGTATATGCAATGTTTTCATGTACTTCTTTGCTATGCATTGTGCTGCACAGATCCCTGTTTGATGTTTGATATGGGATCTTGTTTATTACTTGTTTTCATGATTCCTGCTTGATGTGATGCAGATTCATTTGTGGGATGTACTTGTTGTCATGATTCGTCATGTTTTGTCTAAGATCCATTTGTTGTTATGTTGATGGGATACTCATATGTCACCATGCTTGTTTGCATTGAGATCCCTTTTATGCCATGTTGGCGGGATGCTCATTATCATCATGCATGAGTTTATGTCATACTGATAGGAGTCCTTTTGACTGAGAGTTCCTGTAGTGGAACATCTCATGGAGCCACTCCTGCATGAGTGCATTTTCCTTGTATGATAGTGACATCACCTCTTATGTACATCATCACTATTGACAACACTTAATGCAGCGACCTACATCATCTTGACACCGGGGTCCGGAGACGTAGTCCCTCCTAGACGAACTCCGTTATCAACAGCTTATGTTTTCATGTACTGATGATTATCATGTTCCTCTTCTTTACAACATGATGATGTATTCATTTATGTTATTTTAAAAATGCAATTCAACACATCACGAAAGTAAAAGGTCTTGGAAGGATCCTTTGTCACACCCGAACCTGAATCTGTTAAGGGATAAAGTTTATGTTGAGATTTTGTATAAACCATCTGTCTCAGACAACATCACTAATTTACGCATTTTTTGATGATGATCAACATATATTGCATTTCATGGATAACACTGACATCTTCAAGGATGCAACAATATATGAGGACAGGCATGAACATTCTTTGCAGGACATAACCGATACAAGCAAAGGAAACCTCAAACCCAAGGGTGTGCTAAAACTTGAGAAGTGGTATGACTTACATAATTGCTTTTAGGGACTTACAGAACCGCTTTTAGCTCTAGATCAGTTTGAGAACGGAAAAGGATTTGGAGTTTGTAAATCTCGGTAGATGTTGTACATCACAAGAGCAACAGGATTTCATCTGCGTTTTAAAAAAATACTGTGATGTATTCATGTGGATGTACGATGATCTCAAGACATATGGCACACTAATAATCCAGCACGCCATAAAAATCAAGGAGGGAGCGAAAGCTTTTCAGTAGAAGCCGAGGAAGGTTCATCCATCACTTGAGCCCCTTATACAGAAAGAATTGTCCAAGTTGCTGGATGCTTTGATCATCTATAAAGTGTGACATTCAAAATGGGTTTCCAATTTAGTCCCTGTCAGAAAGAAGTCCAGGGAGATTTTCTTGTGCGTAAATTTTCGTAATCTCAATTGTGCCTTAGACAAGGACAACTACCCAGTTTCATCCATGGAGCATATAATATAGACATTATCAAGAGTAGAGATGTTTTCTTTGCTTGACATATTTTTTAGGATACAACCAAGTTCTGGTAGTAGAGCCTGATAGGCTCAAAACAAGAGTTTTCTTTCTGCAAAATGTTGTTTGGGTTAGTAAACGTAGGCACAAAATTTCAGTGCGCAATGAACATCGATTTCTATGAACTTATATGTCAGAGCATGGTGGTCTATGTTGATGATGTAATAGTCTTCTCTAGACAATGGTTAGACCACCTGCGCCATCTCAAGAATATTTTTGAGCGATGTCAGAAATACAAGATATCCTTGAATCCTAAGAAGAGGTAACATAACATGCTTGGACACACCATTGACAAAAGCAGGATCAAGGTGGATCTAAATAGGGTTTGGACCATCACACAGATTCCCTACCTCGTGAACAAGAAAGTTATGTAGTCTTTCTTAGGGAAGCTCAACTTCCTTAGGAAGTTCATCTCTGATTATGTGCAGATTGTGAAACCCATACATGAAATGACCAAGAAGGATTTAGTTTATAGTTGGGGGAAAGGGGAAAAGGATGCTTTCACCCGTATCAAGCAAGCAATAACAGAGGCACTAGCGCTATATAGCCAAAACTTCAGCAAACATTCCTTGCTTTTTCTTTTGACACTTGACTCGCTGTGGTGCTCACTCAGAAGGACAAGTTGAACAATGAGCGACCCATCTCCTTCATGAGTGAAAGTTTGCAAGGACCAGAACTCAACTATCATGTCATGGAAAAACAAGCTTATGTAGTGTACAAGGCGGTGAACAATTTTAGACCCTACCTGTTGAAAAACCATTGCATTGTCTTTGTGCCACACCCAACAGTTAGATCACTACTTGTTCAATAGGAGTTGAGTGAGAGAAGGGCGAACTAGATGATAGGACTACAAGAGTATGATCTTGACATCAAACCAATTCATACCATCAAGGGTCATGATCTTTGCAAACTAGTAGTAGAAGCAGTGCATGCACAAGAGGAAGAAGAAGAGATTTTTGGCTGGGAACAAGAAATAAAAAATTACAATGGATGTAGAGGTTGCCAGTGCCTTGAGCATGGCATGATGCCCTCTTATTTTTCTATGCGGCAGAGGAGGACATTCAGAATTAAAGCTTCATCATGCCAGCTGGTGCATGGGGTGCTATACAGAAATCACAATAATCGTATCTTGCTCAGGTGCCTAAAGGCACAATATATAGAAAATGTTTTACATGATCTCCAAGACGGACTAGCCAGGGGACACTTTGCGGGTAACACAACATCACACAAGGTTATGCATGCCTTCTTCTACTGGCCTACATTATTCAAAGATGCACATTCTTATGCTCGCAAGTGTCTGGTCTATTAAAGGTGCACCGAGATAAACCAAAGGTCAGCAACCCAGCTGCAGCCTATTGTAGTGGAAGAACCATTCCAACAGTGGGGCTTGTCTATCATTGGGGATATTTTCCCACATTCATCAAAGAAACACATCTATATTTTCACTGCTATAGATTATTTCACATGGTGGGTAGAGGTAGTTCTGTTGAAATAAGTGAACGATCAGGAAGTCATAACTGTCCTACAGCAAACCTCATTTCTAGTTTTGGCATTCCTACGTCACTTGTTTTTGAAAATGCAACGTACTTTTCTTCGTTAAATATTTATGACTTTGCATTGGAAAATGGTATTGTTTTGAATATTTCTACTAATTACTATCAATAGGGAAATGGTCTTTCTGAATCCACAAATAAGAACCTCATTCGCATCATCAAAAAGACCATTTACTCTGAGCAATGAAACTGGGTCTACACTGGTGAATTCTTTATGCGCTGACCAAGTCACACCTAAGCCTTCTCTGGATACTCCCCCCTACTACCTAGTATATGGAAAGGAAGCCATCGTCATGCCAAAAATTTACTTGCATTCTCTCCAATTGTCTCAAGAATCCCTATACGAGCCGTGTATTTTGGTTCAGCGTAGGATGGACACATTGCACAAGTTACAGGAAGAAAGGATGAAAGAAAAATATTTTTTTTCACTCCACTAGAGCCGTATCAAGAGATAGTTCGATAGAAAGTTTGCAGAGAATACTAGCTTCAGTGTGGGTGACTTAGTGTGAAGTGTAACAAAGCCCACGAGAACAAAGGCAAGCACACTAAGTTTCAATTCGTGTGGATTGGTCCTTTTACTGTCCAGAAGAAGCTTGGCCAACACACATATCGTATTCAATCACTTGACGAGAATATTGACTCTCTCCCTGTCGATGGCCAAAATTTAAAATGTTATTTTCAATGACTTCTGGGCCATGCTCTGCGCTATTTACATATTATTTTGTTTGTTTATTGTTTTGTTTTCTTGGTTTCCTATTGTTTTTGTTTATGTGAATAAGTGTTGTGCCTCACTGCATTTTGTCTTCTGAATATGTATGTGGATGAGGTTCAAAGAGTCTTGTGACACTGCAACCCTTGGCTAGTCTTGTGTCCATCTTATTTGTGTTTGGTTGTAACATTTGGTCGATGAAGTATCGACATAAAATATGATCCATATGTAAGGAGAGATTTGGTCAAACCATGAACTTGTGTCTAGTCTGGGAAACCTCATGCCTATACTCAATTTTCTGCATTGGTGTTTCAAGCTTATCCAACTAGTAGAAACGAAGAAGGGGAAAATCTAAATGAGAAAACTTGAATCATAGGTGTTTATATTATTCTCTGAAGGAACAACCTCTCCTTCTCTCAATAAGTCGGGATCCCTCTTTCACCCCAAAAATTAATAAGTGCCTATGCACAATTCTCTTTAAAAAAATAAGAAATGCAAAAGAAGAGAAATGTTTCCTGTGTAGAGAGGTGAAGCACGCAACTCCACCAGGGTACTATCGAGTCTCGCTGGAAGTGGAACAATGCTTGTGTTCCTACATGACTCTACTGGGGTATTGTCCAGGCCTACTGGCAGTGAAGCAACACTAGAGATGAAAAACTATACTCTGAAAATCTTAAGCTCGTGAACTAAACTACCATTCCCAATTTGAAAGACTATGATCTGGCTTAATCTTATGTTGTGTTCGACTGAGAAGGTACAAGGTGAACCATGTTTTCCCATGGGGTAAGTGGGGAAACCAAAGTAATGTACATAGTGAATACAAAATTCTCGAAGGACCAAGGCCTTGCTCTAAAAATGAACCAAAATAGAGAAGATGGTATTCAACCAGTGTGTCACAAAGTGTTGTAGTGGTTGCAACACCCACCAAAATTTTGGCTTGCACTCAAATTTCAGAGCCTTCCTTGGTTTTCCCTTTATGGTTGAAAACACTCGAGCTCATTCTGTGAGCTCCCTTTGATTCTTTTCACCTCTTTTTCTTATTTGACCAACTGTCATCTTTTGGCATGTTAATTTCTTTATCATGCTTGCAGTTTTGTTTTAGTGATTTCGAAGGTTTGTCTTTGTGTGTTTGATCTTTCTTAGCTATGTAAAAATTGGTCTCACTTATACACAAATTTGTAAGCACTGTCACACAAGCTTCATCACAGTTGTCCTAAGGTCTATCTCAAATGTCACACTTGTTGCTTTTGGATCTAGATAGTTTCACAAAGGATGATGTTTTGCCTTCTTGTTTTGGTGGTCTATGTTTTCGTGTCGTCAAAGTATGTTAAGTGTGTGATAAAAATGTAAAGTTCCTCACAAATTCACTTGCCTCCGGCACTTAGTATTTTTCTTGAAAATCATTTTGACTGAGAAACTCCCCTTCACCGGATCCTAACTAAGCTAAACCGTGCAGTGTCAGCCCCCAGTGATGTTTCTTTGTTGCCTAAAACTATGCAGTGCATAGATACTATCATCCATGAAAGTTGCATTGTGCAATCCTAGAGGTGAGCAGCTTACCTTCCCTCCTAGAATCATGCAGAAGCTACCTCAAGCCTAACTTGAACTGCGCATTTCTCAGGATCAGTCATCAATCCTCCTCCCTGCTTGTTGGAACCCCCCAATGCATAAAGACCTAAGCCTGATTTTCCTCCCAGAACTGTGCAGAGGTGTTCCCTAGTCTCCTCCCTCAGCAGGGAGCCACTTCTCCTAGAAACTGCGTAGAACTATCCTATCTAGTCCATCTACTACCATGTCCTGTCTTCCTTCAGAAAACTTCGTAGAACTGCCTCCCAGGGTCTCACCTTGCAGTTTCAACTGATGATATCAACTGCGCAATCTTGCTTCCCAATGGGCTCTACGCAATTTTTCCCGATAATGAAGGCTATGCTCTAGAGTTCCTTAGTCAAGCTTGAGCTATGAACTGCATAGTTTCTATGACCAATCTCCCTCCCTGTCACCTGGAACTTCTCAATTCACAATTACTGAGCGCTCTTCCCAACCTGTCATCTGTCCCAGGTCCAGTCCATGGTTAACAATGCATCATCTTAAACTAGGAGGATTTGGATTCGATGTGGACCCGTCATGAGTGAATTACAGGAACATGTATATTGTTAGATCATGGCGCAATGGTGAAGGAGACAAAGGAGGAGCGAATGAAGAATTGATTGCAGGTGGATGGACATAAGAAGATCATCAAGAACAAGCGAAGGGAACACATGTATGCAACACTTTTCAAGACCAAGGTCATCAAAGACCTTGCAACATCAAGCCATGCAGAGGAGAAAAGACAACACATCTAAGAACACATCCATCACTCAGTAGCAACACCAACTTGACATTGCCACCACAACCAACTAATCCATGTTAGTAGTGTCATGTCAAGTTGTGTCATGAGCTGTCAAGGCCACATCACTACTATGGGCCATATTTGTTGTAAATAAAATGTAATGTAAAGTGAAAGTCAAATGGAAACACAATAATATGAAGAGCTATGTTAGTTGAAAATTCATAAGAAGTTTAACAGTCATGAGGGAAGTCCAAGAGTCACAAGATTCAAGCCTCATCCTTGGTTATACATACCCCTCCCATTGTATGAGGAAGGAATTTTCACCTTCGCTCCTCCCACGAAGCATTGAGAGTTTTCAGACAATTATTTGAGGAGCGAGGAGTGGCTCTAATGTCCCATTATTGGGGCTTGTGATATATGGTGTAGAGATGCATCTTATAAATTTTTCTTTATACATAAGCCTGTTAAGGCCAACACTTTTTCATGCATGTTTTGTAGATGTTTGTAATACTATTCTTTTGGAATTTGTAATTCATGTTTGTTTCACATGTACTAAGATAGTTGAATTATTTCGGTTGTTTTAGTACTTACCTTGTTGGGAATGTGTTGTATTGGTCATCAATGTTGTCTCATTCTTGTGGACTACTCCGCAGGATACTAGAAAAACCTTCCTTGTTTATTGGTTATAATGACCATCACATCCGTTGTGGGCTACTCTGCTGGATGGTGGATAAGTCTTACCTTGTACTTTAGTTTTAACCACTGCTTCATCCGCTATGGACTATTCTGTTGGATACTGGACAAACCCTTCTAGTTCACATGTGTCTCTTCTTGGGTGGTACTATTACCTCTCACTTAGAGGCTCACTTTACTTTCCCCATTTTGAAAGTAAGATAAACTGGACACAATTACATTATGCACTCACTAGGCACACTCACCTCACTTTTTGATGACACTAGTGTAACACTCTCATATGTTGAACAACGAGAGCTAAGGAAAATCACTATGTAAATGGAAACTGGGCCATCATACCGGATGTGACTCTTACACCAAACGGTGTGAGGTATAATTGGGACGTCATACCGAGGAGATCCCCTGAATGTTTTCAGATCCAACACTATCAATAGGACATATAAACTATGACAACCTTCATTTCTTGAAGAAAAATGGTGTTACTGATTTACCTAAAATTCCTAGGAAACTTGAGTAATGTGATGCTTATATCTTAGGAAATCACAACAAACAATCTTTTCACGATTCTCATTCGAGAGCACATAGAAAGATTGAACTCATTCATTCTGATTTGTGCGGCCCAATGCATATTACTTATGAAAATGGTGATAAATATATGATGACATTTATTGATGAATACACTAGAATGTGTTGGTTTATTTATTGAAGAACAAATATGAAGCTTTTGAGACATTCAAAAACTTTCATGCATAGATTGAAAATGATACACAATCTCATATTGGATCTACTCATATTGATAATGGAAAATAATACACTTCAAATTAATTTGAAAACTATCTTCGCTAGCATGGGACCAAACATCAAACAACCATGCCCTATAATCCCCAACACAATGGATTAGATAAAAGAATGAATAGGAAAATAATAAATATGGTATGTTCCATGATGTTTTTTCGATAATGTTAAACTGATGTTTTGGGCCAATGCAGTTATATGTTCTATGTATATAAATAATAGGTGTCCATCTCATTCTATAGAAAACAAGACTCCTTATGAAATGTGGTATGGCCACATTCCTTCGGTGAGGCATCTCAAGGTTTTTGGTTCCACCTATTATGCTTTGATACCTAAGTAACAAAGAAACAAAATTAGTGAAAGAAGTCATAAATGTATCTTCTGAGGGTACTCAAATACCTCCAAATCATACCGTCTCTATGATGAAGTGAACAACTAGAAGTTTATAACATCTAGAGATGTGATATTTATTGAATCTTCCAAGACTATAATGTTGTTGAGCAAAAACTTGATCGCTTGGATAGATTCAGATATGGAATTTTTGTTTCAGGAGTTTGATCATGAGATTCCACATCTTGAAGGGGGGATCCCTACACTAGATTAATCTATGGAATCAACTTCTGAAGCACTCTCTCCCCTGCATGAAGCTCCAACCACTAATGACACTTTAAGTGATGTGATTAATAGAATAAGGAGACTAAGTCTTAGAAAGTTCCTCCAAATGGCTAACAAAGACACTTGAAAGTGTTTTTCCTGATGAGGTTGGAAAGATAGGAATAAGAATATCAACCAGGCAGAATGAATGTAATGTAGACGATCCTGATTCACTTGTTGATATGAATGTTTCTTATGATTGTGAATTGAATTTGTCTACATATTTAGAACCAACTTCCTTCAAAGAAGTTGTTTCTCATGATGAATGGAAATAAGTGATGCAACAAGAATATTATGATTTCATAAATAATGGAACTTGGAAGCTGGTTGATATTCAATTGGGAACCAAACCAATAAGCTACAAATGGGTCTTCAAGAATAAATATGAAGTAGATGGCTCACTTGACAAGCATAAATCTAGGCTTGTGGAAAAAGGTTTTGTATAGAAGGAAGGGGTCTATTATGAGGAAACCTTTGCCCCCACAACAAAATGGGCTACCATCTAGACACTCTTTGCTTTAGCAGCTCAAAATGGTTGGAAATTCCATTAAATGGATGAAATTTTTTTTTTCTTGAATGGAGATTTGAAAGAGAATGTTTTATGTTCCAACAAGAAGGATCTTCTACGGAGGATCAAGAACACAAAGTGTGCAAGCTTTAAAATCCTTGTATGGCCTCAAGCAAGCACCACGAGCCTGGTAAGAGAAATTAACTAAGCGTTTTCTGAAATTCAATTTCAAACATTATGCCCTTGATGATGCAACTTTGTTTGTCAAGAAAGTTGGAAAAACAATTTTATATCTTGTGGTGTATGTAGATAATCTTTTGATGATAGGGAACAATGAGAACTAAATTGCATCCATAAAGAAATAACCGAGGAAAGGTTTTGAAATGGAAAATTTGGGCTATGTTCACTAATATCTTGGTATTGAAGTAACTCAACATCTGAAGTATATATTCCTCTCCCATAAGAACGACATTAGATATTTGTTTAACAAGTTTGGAATGGTTGAGTGCAATCCTTTGACTACTCAAATGGAACAAAACTTAAAGCTCACATCCACTGAAGGAAAAGAATTTGACGATGCAACAAAGTATAGAGAGTTCGTAGGAAGTCTCAACTACATGACTACTACTAAACCAAACATTTAATTTGATGTTGAAATCATCTCCAGGTTTATGCAAAAGCCTTGTGAGGGTTAGTGGTGGACTACAAAAATAGTTCTAATTACTTGAAGGTAACTCAAGAGTTTGGACTCAAGTATACATAGGTGGGTGACTTCAACTTAATTGGATAGTCTGATTCAGATTTTGATGGATATAAAGAAACCAAAGTATCTACTTCAGGTTATGTTATGATTCTTAGATCATGAGTTGTCTCCTTGAGGTCACACAAAAATTGAGTTCCAATAGATTCCATAACTGAGGAAGAATATGTGGAAACAACTGAAGCAACAAAGGAAATTGTGTGGCTCAAGAAAAATTAGGAAGATTTGTGCGAGAAAAAAGTACATTCAACTCCTCTTTTGATTGAAAACACTTTTGCAATAAAGTTAGCCAATAACCCAAAGTCCCATGATCAAACAAATGACATCAATAAAAATATTCTATCTAATTCGACATCATATTGAGGCCAAAAAAATCCTCCTACAACACTGTTCCACAAATGAGCAGATTGAAAAAATATTCAACAAATCGCTTTAAAGGAAAAACTTTGAAAGATTCAGAAGGATTCTTGGACTCACCAACATCCGTAAGGGGGGGAATGTTGAAGCTGAATCTTTGGTATTAAGAAAATTATGTAAATATTTTAAATATAGAAATAAGGAAGGCAAAGAGACACTCGAATTTGAATTCCAAGACTCTTCCTTCAATGTATTTATTAATGGTCTCTTAATGCAAATACACAATCACATTCATGGAGTTACTCCTGGCCCGATACCCTCTTCCATGCATGGAACATAGAGCACTCCTAACTAACAACATGGACCTCTTCCACCCTCTTTTAGAGGTAAAACATGAAATACAAAGACTCTCCTATCCTCCCAAGGTAGCGAAAGCCCTCCTAGGCGAAGTGGCTTCCTTCCTATGGCCCCCCTCAATGAAAAGCATATCCCAAATGGCAAAGCACCCACTCTTGGGTCAAACTATGCCAACCTAGAAGAAAAAGTACATTCTAAACCAAGATTGACCCATTGTTGAACAGAATTCTGCTGTCTTTCAAGCCTTCTCTTCCTTTGAGCTCATAGTGAAATCTTGAAGCTTAAATCTTTCACCCTTTCCTCTTGCCAATGCACTTTGCACTCAAGCCTCTTCCTTGACAAGTATCCCTTAGTGCATGGTGTAATATGAAGAGTATGTGATCCTTTAACCTGTCAAAATGTGCTTTCCTAAAGGCCTCCTCTTCCTTCCAGCGCATAGTGCAGTCTTGAAGCCTGAAGCCTTCATCCTTCCCTCCTTCCCTTCCCCTCCGCGTCAACACTTTATTGGACCTTTCCTCTTCAACACATGGCATATTAGGAATGCTCAATAATGCCTCCTCTTAGCCCTTTTCTATTCAAACTAGATTTTCAAGTCCTCCTCTCTCTCCTTTTGGGCACATGGTGCATCCTTAAGTAACAAGCCTCCACACCTTGTCCCTTTAGCTTCCCCATTGTGCTAGACAAAGGAGAGCTCCTCTTTATAGTGCATAGCATAACAAAAATGAAAATTGGTTCCTTCTTAGGCCACTAATGAGTTCAACTGCGCTTTTCCCATCAAGCCTCCTTCTTTCAACCCTCTCACAATCCTATCACGAGCTGATCATTCCATGAAATAGCTAGTTATAGAATAGATGATTTTAAGACTGATTTTTCCTTTCCATGAATTATTTTAATTGGCAAGGGTACCTTACTAGCATGACAAGTTGATGATCAAATTAGATAGAAAGGAGAAAACATAAAGAAACACCTATGGAGAAGAAGAACAAAATAGAACTATCATTTATACATGAAACAAATCATGGACCAAAACATAAAGAAGATAATGCATGGTAACTCAAAGGAATCCAAAGTTCATCCACTACCCTTTCGAGGGTGAATAAAAGAAACAAAGTGGATCTTTCATGAAGATGAATCATAGATAAGACCTACCATCAAGAATCCAAGATGAAGCAACATGAAAGACAATTTGGCATTGCAACATCATCATGAATTCCATGTCATTTATTGTACCTTATAAGAAAACTTCTGGCTGAGGAGAGGCCAATGCCCAACACATTCATTAAGGACAATGATGAAATTAATTTGTGGTACCATTTTTAAAACCTCAAAAAATTTAATTATGTAAATAGTATTTCTTAATCCTTTGTGGGAAAAACAGTCTTTCAAAGTGGCCTTTTGATGTTGAATATGATTTAAATGGTTGTATAGTGAGAAAAATATGATGAAAAACTTTAAAAAATAGGCTGCTTAATGAAGAATATTTTGTCTTTGAATGTAGAAGAAACATGTAGTTTAACATGAAATGAAATACAGAAAAGAGGAGTGCATGATTAAGGTTCTTTTAACTTTAACCCACGGGAATCAAATTTTGAAGAATTGTAAAGCTAAAGGCTAACAACTTCTTTAATCTCTTCTATAGAAGAAAAATATTAAGATGAAATGATAATAGGAAACAAGAAACACATATCATACTCAAGAAATGTCTGGAATCACTTTGAAGTATTTATTTAAATCACCAAGAATATTGACAATACAAGTAATTTCTGCCTATGAGGTCCAAAACTTAGAACCCTCACTTCTCCTTCTAAATTGATTTTTATACGAACTTTCAAAAAGAGACAATTATGAAACTGTCAACTACCAAAAACTACTAACCTCCTAAACTAATTTGAAATTACTTGTTTCTAACATTACATTCCTAAATAGAAGGAAACATAAATACATCATTTCATAAAAATTAATAAAATATTGTTGCACGACAGGTGGCAACAGTTCATTTGTTAAGCTGGGACTCTGGTGCGTTTGAATTTCCAACTTCTGCACTTACTGTTGTTGGTGATATCCATTCTCTGCATTTTTTTTCCAAATATTTGTGTTTGAACCTAGACTCTTGAAAAACCTAATATGTGCCATCCTAAAATTTGTGATCCTGCTTTATGTTGGCTTGTCAACAAAGAGGGTTCTCATTAACCACAATAGCCGGAAATCTCTATGTAAATAGTTCACAATTGTTGCTCCCTTAAGAACTATTGTTTTCTCATGAGTATAATTGATTTTTATCTTGTCCTCCACCAGTAAAGTCTCATAGGTCTCCCAGGGTAATAAATTTCCCTGTTGGTCCCAACATGAAGGCAAACCTGGTCTAGTCCTCTTATCAAAATCAATGGTGAATTTCATCACAACTTCTTTAACCTCTAACAATTGTGTCTTTGTTGTCTTTTGTATAAGTTCTTTACAGTCATTTTATTAATTTCCAAGACATACTCAATTTTGTCTTCAACTCCTAATTCCCTTAACTGATGTGAAGATCTTGAGTTAAGGAAACCAGTAATTTTCTTAGAAAACTGAGTTCGTTGTTATAACTTTTGCTTGTTGGCAGTAAATAAATTTTCCAAGTCCCTGACAATGTTTTTCTCCTCTGCAACTATACACAAGGATTCCAAAATGTTCCTTACAATATGAATTATATCATTCCACATAATCTCTTTTGCTTGAATAAGGGATGTATTTCCCTTCACTTTTTCTTTTAGTTCTTTGATTTCTTGTGAAGCAATCTGAAAGTCATTTCTATACTTCAAATTATTTTCTTGGGACATAACCAACTCCATTTCATTGGATTTATAAATTTCTGAGCATTATCATAATATCTCTCAACCTTCTTTATTTCATTTTGAGATATTTGCATCTTAGTCATTACTATGGTTAATTTGTTAGCTGGGTCTTCAGAATCTAGTTGTACTAGGATAGTACAAACATGAGAGTCAATTTTTTGTTGTAAAACATAATTCATTGCTTTCAGCTTGGCAATTTCATCATTTCTTTGTAAGAGTTCATTAGTGAAAGTTTCATTTTCTTTTTCCACCTGTGCTACTTCTGAAGCCATAGGATCTTCCATAGAAGGAAAATTCAATTTATTTATGAGCACCTGGATCTTTGTTTCAGATCCTTGCAACAATTTGTGAACAACACTTCTATCTTCTGGATTCACACCAATTTTAACAATAAATTTCTTCAACTCCTCATTTTGAGTGGTCAAAGCTCTAGAATTTTCTTTTTCTAGTTTTAATTTATTGACCACTTTCTTTAACAAATATTCAACATTGCTAGCAACTAAGGAAGTTTTGTTTAAATCATTATATATCAACTCAATCTTCCTATGTAAACAAATTCTGTTAGGTAGTGGGATCTCTCTAGCATCTATTGTCATGTTGACAGTCATGAAACTTGATGAAGAAGAGATAGTCAAAATAGAGGGGTGAGAGAAAGATAGCTTTAGCTGATTTCTCTCTAGTTTCATGGCAGAAAGCAATCTAGTATAGTAATCTGAGATGGACCAAGCTTCTAATTAGGACTCCATGTTTTCTTTGAATTTTTTTTTCCTTTCTTCAATCTGAGAAAATAATTGTTTTATAATTGGAACATAACTTTGAGCAACCTCTTTTGGAATAGAGGAAGAAGGTGTGAAAACAACTTCACCCAACTATAATTGAAAACCTAATGTTAGTGAAGAACTGCCCCCCTCAGATAAATTAATCCTCTTAGAGGTTTTATCTGCTTCTTCTTCCAAATCAATAACATCTTTACTACCTCTTTTCAAATTATTTTCACTTGGATGGGGAGTTTCAACCTCCATCCCTCCTTACCGATTTGTTTGTCCTCCATTTTCTAGCTTCTCGACATCTTGTCGAGGCTCATATACAAAGGGAGCATAGGAATTTTCCACACTTCTATTTGAATAATATGGTGAGGGTGATATTCCCATTTCTCACCCAGCTACAAATTCATACTTTCAAGAATTTTCTATACTTCTCATATGGCTTGCCTATTATTTACAATAAAAGGTCCAACTGTCCTTGGAAATTTATATAAATTCCCTTTTTTTGCTAGAACAAATTGTACTTGATCAACATTCAAACTTTTCTTGATAAATTTTAATGAAAATTATCTCATAGGAACAAATGTGGGGAGTTTGTAGGGGGAAACTTCTACTCCATATAATCTGATTTCTGCATAATCTTCAAATAAAAACCAATCACCTACTTTGCCATCTTTACTGAGCTGAAGAAAAGACTGAGCTTTTGGTAGTAAACAAGGAGAAGGAGAACTATTTATAACTGAAAAAAGAAATTGATGAAAAATAAATGGTGAAATACATCAAACCCTCATTATTGACATTACTTCTTACAACATATGTCCAAAACACCAATGACTATTTATTCTTATGAGGATCCCTGATATTCAATCCTAGGTGCATAAATATTTCAACATGAGTATATAAAAAGAGATAAGTAACCAAAGAGGGAAATTTGAAACATCCAGTGAGGGAAATATTTGTTAATTAAGAGTAGATCATCTTTTCCCAAAAAGTAGGTATGTCAAAAACTGTCTCACGATTCAGCATCAAACTAAACATTCCCAAGATAGCTCTGTCAATGACAGTTGTGTCTTCTCTTCCCAAACTTTGGGCCATAATTTGAAGAATAGGTCTGACCTCCCCAACAAAAGTATCCAAAGGAAAATGAGTGGGTTCCAAAGGAAAATGCTTCCCAGTGGGCATTAAAAAGGAAGTTAATTGAGCATAATTTGACCCATATAGGTTTTGAAAGGCAGAAAATAAGATTTCCTCTACTAAATAATTATAGGGGTTTGAAGAGGGAAAACAAAATGCCTACTGAATGAAAAGCGAATGTAGAAATTTTGAATAATTTAACACATATTCAACAGAGATTATCCTGATCATGTACTATTGCAGAAAACATACACAATACATAAGCTCCTCTACGTTGATCATCAATATAGCAGCATCAATAACAATAAAACATCAAGAGCATTCACAAATTAACACAGTATGTATCCCGGGGAAAGCATCTCGCTAAAAACCCCAACTATCTGTATATTAATGATTGAGTCATGTAACATTACAAAGTACAATGCTTATCACAAGCAATCCAGTACCAGCTCCACCTGTTACACACAATACAGCTCAGATCTGAATCAATCACTGGCTCAAATCTCTTCCGCTGCTTGCCTGCCTCCGCTGCTCAATACCTGCACAAGAACCGGTGATAATTCCAAGGCAGCCACGTCTTTCCTTGGCTAAATCACGTGAGAACAAGCTACAATGTGGGCAAACTCATTGGCATACTCAATCCCCTGATTTGTGCAAGATCTGGTGCACAACTATAGTCACAACTGATAGCAATCTGATTCTCTAACCCCTGTCCCTGCTGAACTGAACATGCACTGACATGCAACTGAGTTAACTGATGTATTCATTAGTTGTATTATGAGTTAATAACTTGTGAAATTAATTAATAACTAATTCACCCAACTCATCTCTAGTCTATTTGCCAGTTAGACTAAATACAACCAGTTTAACAAAGCTAAACTGAACACAACTCCATCAACTGCACCTCCATTCCACTAAACTCAACTCACTTGAGTTCTAACTGAAGTCATGCATGCAAATATTCAACTAACCCATAAGAACCACGTATTTCTTTCATGCAATTGCATGTGCCACATCCGTAGCTCGAACTGAAGTGCTCCAAGAGAATATGACAAAGTTTATAGTCCAAATATTATTGTGAGATCATAATATTTGACTTTTCTATTTTTGACAGCCGGTCTAAAAATAGACTTGATCACTCACACTGTGATCACTCACACTTTCATCAAAAATAGAAGTCCATCTATTTTTCCAACTTGATCAATCATCCATAAACAGCAACCTGCAATCCATAGACACGATCCATATGTCTAAAAATAGACATAGTCTAAAAATAGACTTGCGCCAAAAATAGCCTGCGGGCCCACTTAGTGAAGGCGACTCTTTTCACTAAGCTCCATCATCTTGTTGCAATCTCAACACTCCCTCTCGACAAGATATGGATTATCAGCAACCCCTATCCTGCCTCGATGGTACTCGAATTTGCTCCTGGTGAGAGCCTTCGTCAGAATATCAGCATCCTGATCCTCCGTTGGAATGTACGAAAGTAACATGATCCTCCGCTGCACACAATCTCTGATATGATGGTACCTGATGCCCTTGCTACCATATACTCAGCCTCTTGAGCTCCCTGCCCAATCTGCATCCATGAAGCCACATAGCTTCACCTCATCCAATCCATATCCCGATGTGCCTCTCTTGAGCCTGCACACATGCGACTCCACCAACTGTTGGTAACCAGTGGCATCCACTACCTTTGTTGAAGTAGAATCCTCCTTCCTCCAACCTCTAGGAAAGAACACAATCTTCACATACAACTGATGAATGTGCCATCCCATCTGCATTGAGAGAGCAAGAATCGTCCATATGGAAGAATACCTTGCGACAGGTGCAAAGGTCTCCTCATAATCGATCCCCTCAATCTGTGAAAAGCCTCGGGCAACAAATCTTGCCTTGTACTTCTCCACACTCCCGTTAGCTGCCTGCTTAACTTTGTAGATCCATCTCGAACCCACCACTGATTTCCCTTCCGGTCTAGGAACAATCTCCCATGCACTGGTTCTGACAATAGGATCATACTCTTCCACCATGGCGTCTACCCATGCAGGATCCTCCACAGCTTCCTCGAAAGAGGATGGCTCAGTCACAACACACTTGCTCATAAGAGCCATGTATCCAGTGTACCGATCAGGTGACTGTCTCTGCTTGCGTTGGGCTGTAGGTGGTCCTACAACTTTCTCTGCATCTTGAGCCAGTCGCTCAGCTTCTGTCAAGCGCTTTCGCCCTCTGATGGTTGGCGCTGCATGAGTGGTCTCTTCAACTCCATGAACCTCGTCCTGTGGCTGATCCACGTCCTGAAGCTCATCCTTAGGAACTAATAGCTCCTCATCTGCATGCAAGTGTAGCTCCCTCTCAAGCGAACACTTCATTGCTTTCTCCTCCTGAAATTTTATATCCCGTCGCACAACAGTTTTACCACTGTCTGGCAAATACACACGATAGTTGTGGGGCATATCAGTGTACCCCACAAATATCCCAAACTCTGCAGTCGGCTCCAACTTCTTTCTGGCATCCTTCGTCACATGCATGTAAACGTTAGCACCAAAAATCCTCAAATGAGAAAGATCAGGCTTCTTACCAGAATAAGTCTCCTCGGGTGTACTCATGCCAAGTATCCTATGAGGACAACGGTTCTGCACATAAACTGCTGTATTGCATGCTTCCGCCCACAAGTGAAGGGGTAGGCCCTGATCATGCACCATTGCCTGTGCAGCACCCACAATCGTTCTGTTCTTCCGCTCAGCTACCCCGTTCTATTTTGGGTTATGGGGAGCTATGAGCTGTCTACGAATCCCTTCTGCCTTGCAGAAATCCTTGAACTCGTCCGAGATGTATTCACCACCATTATCGCTCCTAAGAGCCTTCACCTTCTTCCCCGACTCCTTCTCGACCAGTGCTTTGAATTCACAGAACCTTGAATATGTCTCGCTCTTCTTTTGCATGAAGAAGATCCAGCACTTACGAGAGAAATCATCAACAAAAATCACATAATACCTGTGTTTTGCTGTCGAAGCAACTGAGAAAGTTCCACACACGTCTGTGTGAATTCTCTCAAGGATCGTCGTGGCGCGACTATCCTTCTCGTGAAAGGTGGCTTTCACAAACTTCCCCAAAGTACACCCCTTGCACTGATCTGACTGCGCAAGTGTGCCTTTAGGAAGCCCTGTAGTGATTTGCTACAGTATCTTCAAGGCTCCATGGTGAAGGTGACCCAATCTCCTGTGCCACAACTCGCCATCATCCCGGCTCACCAATCCTTCTGCCTTGCCTGCCATAGCTGCGCATCCATCTACATGCAACTGATAAAG
>APFE031741795.1:0-11129 GCA_000404065.3 Pinus taeda | reverse complement strand
AAATATTTGTCCAAAATTAAATGCTTCCATTGTCATGAATTTGGACACTATGCCACGATGTGTCCACATAAAAAGGCGAGCAAGAAGAACTTAGGAGGAGGAGTAGGTGAATCTTTTGCTTCACATTTTGAGCTTGACTTTACCCTTATTGCATGCATGGTAAGAAAAATGATGGGGAGTGTGTGGTACTTGGACTCAAGTGCATCGTTTCACATGAAAGGGTGTAGACAATTTTTGAGTGACCTGGAGGAGGAAGACTTGAAAATTCACATCGAGATGAGGTATGACAGAAGGTACAATGCAACTAAGATTTGTATATTCATTTTTCAAAGGGATTTGGTCACCCCTCTTAGGTTCAAGGATGTCATCTTCGTTCTGGGCCTAAATAAAAATATCATCTCCTTTGCAGTTTTGAAAGACCGTGGTTATGATGTGATATTTAGAGAAGGAAAAGGATTATTAATACACAGAGCCATGGGATAGGTGAAACAAATCAGGGTTCATGTGAAGAACCTGTATAAGCTATATGTGGAAGAATGTGTTGCATTAAGAACTAAGGTGGAGAAAGTGCGGAGTCATGATGTTGGTGAACATTGGAACACAAGACTTGGTCACTTGCATCATGGCGCCTTCAAGATTATGCAACAAATAACCACTGGCCTCCTAAATGAGCACTTGACCAACAAGATGTATGTAAAGGGTGTACCTTGGGGAAGTACACAAAATCCACATTCCATGATCGGGAGAACAAAGCACATGCAGTCTCGGAAGGGATCCACTCTGATGTATGTGGACCTTTCTCGACAGCCTCCACTGCCAAACATAAATATTTTGTATTTTTTATTGATGACTTCTCAAAGAAGTGTTGGATCTTGATCATGTAGAAGAAAGATGAGACATTCTCCAAGTTGATATAATTCAAGGCACTGATTGAGAAAGAAATCAACAAGAAGGTGAAGGCTCTCACGAGCGATAATGGAGGTGATTTTGTGTCGAGTTAATTCAAAAATTTCTATGTGAAAGAAGGAATTCGGCAAGAGTTGAAAACACTCCACGAAACAAAACAAAATGGGGTGGTTAAAAGAAGGAACCATATCATTATGGGCGCCATGAGGGCTATGTTGCATTATAAATGCCTACCACTATATTGTGGGTAGAGGCATGTGACACAACTGTCTATTTGCATAACCAAATTCCTCGTCTGATTCTCGTCATGATTACACCGATGAAGGTTTTTTCTGGGAGAATGTTGGATGTGTCGCTCTCCAGGATTTTTGGAGCCTATTTCTACCACCATGCCTCCAATGAATCAAGGAAGAAGCTTGAGCCAACAATAGAATTGGGGGTTTTTATGGGTTACAAAAAAACTTCTCAAAACTATTATGTGTACTTGTCATCCCTCATAATGAAATTTGTGTGAAGGGATGTAAAATTTGATGAGGAGAAAGCGATGTTGTGCTCTCTTGAGAAGGAGCTCCAGATCCCAGTAGAAGAGGATATTTTAGCTCCAAAGGAGGAGACTCACAAATTTGTGGAGTAGCCAAAAATTGAGGAGCTGAGAGTGGAGACATCCACTTAACAAGAACCATCCAGAGAAGGTAGAAAAATGACCAAGCAAACTAATAGACTTGTGCATGATGAAAGGGAGAATGTGGGAGATCCTTCAAATGTGCATAGGAAGAGAATGTCACTTGATTGATACATTGGCTACATGGCTCTAATGACTAATGTTGTTGAGACTGAGCCATCATCTTTGGAGGAATCAATAGAGAAACCTGTATGGGTTGATGCAATGGTGGAGGAATATGAATCCATTGTAAAGAACAGTGTTTGGGAAGTGGTCCTAAGACAAGCTAATAAATTTGTTGTGGGTTCAAGATGGATCTTCAAGGTTAAGTAGGTAATAGACAAAAGCATATAGAATTTTAAGGCCATATTTGTGGCCAAGGGATACTCTAGGGTTGAGGTAATTGACTATGAGGAGACCTTTGCTCATGTAGCAAGGTACTCATCCATTAAATCAATTCTTGCATTCTCTATGAAGATGGGGTGGAATATCCACTAGATGGATGTAAAAAAACATTTCTAAATGGGGTTATTTAGGAGGAGGTGTACATTGAGCAACCACAAGGTTTTGAGACATTTGATGGGGAGTCTCATATGTGCAGACCCAACCGAGCATTGCACAGTCTCAAACATGTACCTCGTGCTTAGTACACCGGGATCAATAACTATCTCATTGGTTTGGGCTTCAAAAAAAGTTAGTAGATGAAAACCTATATTACATCTTGGTAGAAGCTAAATTGCTCATTATTGTCTTATACGTTGATGATTTGATTTTAACTAGTAATGAGCAACTGATCAGATCTTGCAAGGAGGACCTTCTAAGAGAATTTGAAATGAAGGACATGGGTATCATGCACTACTTCCTTGGGTTGGAAGTATGGCAAGGCGATGGGGAACTCTTTGTCTCTAAGGGAAAGTATGTAAATGAGAAACTACATAAGTTCTACATGGAGAGTTACAAACCCATGGAGACACCTCTAGTGACCAACTGAAGGAAGGAGGATGCCACTTCAGGTGAGGAAGTGGATGCTACTATTTATTGGTAGCTAGTGGGTTCACTCATGTACCTTGTGAACACATGATGAGATATGTGATGTGCATTCAACCAGTTGAGCCAAGCTATGGTTAGGACAACCAAATTATTTTGGAACGAAACTAAGCATGTTTTATGGTACCTCAGAGGCACTACCCAGTTTGGACTATGGTACAGAGAGATAAAGGGAACGAATTTGTGTGGCTTCACATATTCAAATTGGGTGGGGAGTCCATCAAACTCAAATAATACATCAAGTGGAATTTTTAGTGTTGGTTCTACAACTATTTCATGGAACAACAACAAGCAAATATTTGTGTCGCTCAGCTCGTAAGAAACTGAATACATGGTTGTAATTCAAGCATCATGTGAACCAATATGAGAAACATACTTGTGGGATTATTTGGCTAGATCATGGATCCAACTATGATCTAATGTGATAATCAAATTTTCATCAAGCTCTACAAGAATCATGTATTTCACGATCAATCCAAGCATATATAATTTAGTATCACCATTCACAAGATTGTGTGCGGAGGCAGATAATTTTGCTACAATACATTCCGACAGAGGAACAAAATGCTAAAATTTTGAGAAAGGCCTTGTCAAAAGGGAAGTTTGAGTTCCATAAGTGTAGAATAGAGGTGGTTGATAATCCCTTTCTTGCTGAGAAAGGGTGTTGAAAAATGCAGTGTGAAATTCTCAATTTGATTTTTCCTTTGATTAAATTGAGAAAAAATGAATTTCTACATTAGAAGACAACTTGGATGCAATTAATAGAGGTGACATGGTTCTTGTCACTCAGTTAGATCAATAAATTTGAGTTAGAGGAGTTAAAGTTCAATTAAGCATGTGTGATTGTTAATTTGTAGAAATTAAGGTTAGTTATTTTAAGTTGTCTTCACTTAAACAACTTCTAACAATTGGAGGAACTAGTGGAAAGTTATTTGTTTAATGGGACTTCAGTGAAACTCAGTGTTCATCTAGTTAATTGATAAATCAACCCAAAATAGCTAGTGCATGTAGATAATTCGAGTTTCCCAGTTGTGGTGGAGATTCTAAGGAAATGTAACATCAAGCATACAATAGTAAGTAGAGTACAAGTGTTGCATGCAATTAGATGATCAACCTAGGGAATTTCATAATCAATTTGAGGATTTTACTAAATAATAGGGGCCTAATTTATCAGGGAATTACGTAAGGAAATAGGGGCTCAAGAAGAGGAAGAAATTGACTAAGTTTGGGTCAAAGCTTCTGAATGAGCAGAAAGATAGGTCATTCACTTGCAAGTTGTGCTCAGAGCGAGCAAGCAATTGTAATACTTCTTTATTCATCTTCGTAGAAGTTAAATTTCCTATTATTGTCTCATATGTTGATGATTTGATTTTAATTAGTGATGAGCAGTTGATTAGATCTTGCAAGGAGGACCTTGCAAGAGAATTTGAAATCAAGGACATGGGTATCATGCACTACTTCCTTGGGTTGGAAGTATGGCAAGGTGATGGGGAACTAGTGACCAACTGGAGGAAGGAGGATGCCACTTCAGGTGAGGAAGTGGATGCTACTATTTATTGATAGCTAGTGGGTTCACTAATGTACCTTGTGAACACACGACAAGATATGTGATGTGCATTCAACCAGTTGAGCCAAGCTATGGTTAGGCCAACCAAAGTATTTTGGAAGGAAACTAAGCATGTTTTATGGTACCTTGGAGGCACTACCTAGTTTGGATTATGGTACAGAGAGATAAAGGGAGTGAATCTATGTGGCTTCATAGATGCAAATTGGGCAAGGAGTCCATCAAATTGAAATAATACATCAGGTGGAATTTTCAATGTTGGGTCTACAACTATTTCATGGTACAACAAGAAGCAAATGTTTGTGGTGCTTAGCTTAGCAGAAGCGAAATACATGGTTGCAAGTCAAACATCATGTGAGGTAATATGAGAAAGATACTTGTGGGACTATTTCGCTAGATGATGGATCCAACTATGATCTAATGTGATAATCAGAGTTGCGTCAATCTGTCCAAGAATCATGTATTTCACGATCGATCCAAGCATATAGATATTTGGTATCACCATTTATAGGACTGTGTGCAGAGGTGGATAATTTGCTACAATAAATTTTGAGAGAGGAACAAGATACTGACATTTTGAAAAAGGCCTTATCAAGAGGGAAGTTCGAGTTCCATGGGTGTAGGATAGAGGTGGTTGATAATCCCTTTGTTGTGAAGAGAGAGTGTTGAAAAATGCAGCAAGAAATTCTCAATTTGAGTTTGCCTTTGATTAAATTGAGAAAAAATGAATTTCCACATTAGCAGACAACTTGCATGCAATTAACATACGTGACATGGTTCTTCTCATTCAGGTAGATCAATAAATTTGAGTAAGAGGAGTTAGAGTTCAGTTAAGCATGTGTGATTGCTAATTTGTCGCAATCAAGGTTAGTTATTTCAAGTTTTCTTCACTTAAACTAGTTCTAACTATTGGAGGAACTAGTGGAAGGTTAGTTGTTCAATGGGACTTCAGTGAAACTCAGTGTTCATCCAGTTAACTGATCAATCAACCCAAAATAGCTGTTAACTGATCAATCAACCCAAAATAGCTAGTGCATGCAAATAATTCGAGGTCTCGAGTTGACCTTGGGAATTGCACAATCAATTTGAGGATTTTACTAAATAATAGGGGCTTAATTTCTCAAGGAATTGCACAAGGAAATAGGGGCTGATGAAAAAATTGACTAAGTTTGGGTCAGAGCTTCTAAGTGAGTAGAGAGATAGGTTATTCACTTGCAAGTTGTGCTCAGAGTGAGAAAGCAATTGTAATACTTCTTTATTTACATCAAATTCATGTAAGAAAATATAAGGGTTTTTTAACAGTTGCTTTCCACTCGAAAAATACGGTATGTATGTGTGTTTTTCTTATACATGTTTCCGCTTGTGGTTTTAAATTGTGAATTGAATTTTACAAAGCAGTAGATTAAGATTTTGTCTTGTGATTTGACTAAAATTTCATGAGCAGTTGCAATTCTACACCATAATTTCTACATAATAAACGACATATTCTTTGTGAATGTGTTGCATTCCACATCATCTTGGATTTTGTTTTCGAAATTATTTTTTTCTTATTTTTCTTTATAAATATAAGAAACATGGTAATATTGTCATGAGGCTCTTCAATATGTGATATTTTGTTTCCCATTCTGAATTCATAGATAATAACCTGATAATATATATATATATTTATATATATTATATATACTATTATATATATATATACTATATATATCCATAATATATATTATTATATATAATATATAAGTGTAGAAGCATTATCGTTTGCGAATATTTTTTTATGGATTCGCTTTTAAAGAATTTTCTTATGTGAAGGGCATTTGTTTTCCAATATTGGTTTTGTTGTCATGGTAGTGGAGATGTATTTTGAGTTATTTAAATAAATTGTGAATATAGATATAACATGTAGTTTTCTAGTGAGAATTTGTATAGTTATTATGATTACTCAAAAAAATCAAAATAATTTAGATTAATCATAACAAAATGCATGTTTTGAACGTTTGAATATTGAACATAGATTTGTGTGCTTTTTTAAGGATTTCATAAATAACTTGTTTAATTAACTGTACAATTGTAATATTTATTTCTTTTTCTAATATAATGATTGTCATAGTAGTTGGTTTTTGACAATTCTTAATAATATATTTTTTGTGTAATTGTAATGATGTTTTATAATGGAAAGACAAACTTGGTGTATGTTTGGATGGTTAGTTGAGTTTTTGGATCCTTGTTCAAAAAAGGCGCAATGACTTTTCTTGTCCTTGTTATAAGTGTTCCAGGTTTTTTTTGCATCCTTCTTTGTGATCTTCTATGCCATTAATTTCATTATATTGTTTGTGATGTTCCATGTCATTTTTCTTTTCTTGTCCTTGTTTTAAGTGTTCCAGGTTTTTTTTTGCATCCTAGATTTTTTTTTGCACTACTTTTAATTTCACTATATTCTTTCTCATCTTCTATGCCATTAATTTCATTATATTGTTTGTGATGTTCCATGTCATTTTTCTGAGATCATTTTTTGACTGTGTTATGAGAATTTAATTGTAATCAATAACTTGTGCCTATAATAATTTATGGAAAAAAAAATTTCTTGTCCTTGTTAGAAGACTTTTCTTGTCCTTGTTTGAAGTGTTCTAGTTTTTTTCGCATCCCAGTTTTTTTTTCATCACTTTTAATTTCATTATATTCTTTGTGATTTTCCATGTCATTTTCGTGAGATCGTTTTTTGACTCAAAAATTTTTGTTTGGTATCCTAGCTTCAAAGACAATCATGTAAATATTTTTTGTTTTCATAGAGGCCGTTGTTTTTGAGAATCATTATATTCTTTCTGATCTTCTATGTCATTAATTTCATTATATTTTTTGTGATCTTCCATGTCATTTTTCAGAGATCATTTTTTGAAGGTGTTATGAGAATTTAATTGTAATCAATAACTTGTGCCTATAATAATTTATGCAAACTTTTGTTTGGTATCCTAGTTTCAAAGAACAATCATGTAAATATTTTAGGTTTTGATAGAGGCAATAGCTTTTGAGAATGACTCTTTCATGTGTCAAGGTCAAGTTGTCCTCAGATCCTTCCGCACCATCCAAAAGCAATTGAAAATGTCTGGGCATCCTTCCTAGATCATCAAAACCAGTCGAAATGGTGTCTGGGTTAGCTGCACTCTGTGATATAGTTGAGGATATAGTAGAGCAGTTGGTATACTTGCATTGCTAACAGTTGGTAGAGCAATTGGTATACTTTCATGGCTTAAGCATTGGTGGAATTCTGAATGGCATCCACAATCATGGTTCAAACATGCAGATTATGATTCTGGGCAAAACTCTGCACGACGTATAATGACTTGATTCTAGCCAACAATACTGATGACATGTAAAACTGGAACCTTGGTGGTGGGTACAAAATGACAAAGTCACCCTCAAAAATGGGTTACAAAATAACATACTAGCGAAACGGTGTCTTGGCACAAAGTCAGTGTTACTTTCTAGTTTTTTTTTATAGAGAAAAGTTGGTAACTATGATATAAAGAGCAAATTTTTTACTTTCTATTTTTTTTTTTTAGCAAAATTGGCGGAATTCGATAACTATGATGTAAAAAGCAAACTCTTTCACGAAAATAATTGGAACCCAAATCTAAGCAAAAGAAATGATCCATTCTAGAGGACAATCTATTTCACCAGCTAAACAGTGGTTGAATATCACAATGCTAAACACGGAAAAGAACCTTATATGCATTGCCTGCACTGTAGCCTCCCTTTCTAATTCTGAGTTCAGTGATCCATTCTTTGGGCAGCCATTGTGGCGATTCAATTAACAAAAAAGGCTTTCCGAGTTCAAAGGAAGTAGTCGTATCAGGATATCTGTTAACTTGCTCTCCAGTTGTCCGAGCTTCAGATTTTGAGGGTTGTTCATCAGGTTGAACAGCAGGAGCTTTATTCTCAGCTCTGTCAGGTTTGGTTTTCTCATGAGAAGGCGAAAGCGACTTCAAATCCACGTTGTTTTCCGACTGAATTTCCGAAGTATTTTCATATGACATGTCTTTTAGTCTGTACCATGCCAAGGATTTCATTCTAAGCAGTAGGATGAACAGTACCGTGCCAATCAAATGTGCATTATGTAGAGTATTTTAACATTTTAACACTGTAAATCCATTCGAATACGATCTACATTGGATCCGCCACTACGGAAATCCTCGACACCCAACAGAATAAACACATTTCATGTGAAAATCCTTCTAAAATTGAGTCAGAAAACAATGTGGATGCCAAGTCGCCTTAGCCTTCTCATGAGGAAACCAAACCTGAAAGAATGCTACTGTTCATCCTACTACTCCTAATGAAATCCTTGACACGGTACAGACTAAAGACATGTCATGTGAAAATCCTTCTGAAACTCAGTCAGAAAACAATGTGGATTTGAAGCCGCTTTAGCCTTATCATGAGGAAACCAAAATCTAAAGCTCAAACCATTGGAGAGAAAGTTAACAATTGCCTGGTATGACTACTTCATCTAAATTACAGAAGTCTTTCATGTCATTTGAATCGCCACAATGGCTGCCCAGGGTGGATCACTGAACAAGAATTAGAAAGAGAGGCTACAGTGCAGCACCCCAGATAAGGTATTGATACCCACTTGTTTTCCTCCTTGTTTAGCATTGGATTGAAGCCTCTGTTTTTGTTTTCTTTGAACTGTAGAAGGGAAACAATCTTGCCTTAATTGTTTTCAATTTAATGGTTGTTTCGCTAAGCTTTTTGAAGTTTTAGAGACAGGGATCTATTATGTGCAGTAAATAAATTTTTAGCTATGTTTAAACAAATCAAATAATGGAGGTTGTTGCAGTTCAGAACAAATACGCTCAAAATCATAGTGTGGTATCTACAGAATGTTCCTTACAATATTTGATTCAGAATCTTTATTTTTGCAACAGCTTGTAAATCTAAGGTGCGCAAGTCAAATTCAACCACTGTTAATCTGGTGAAATAGATTGTTGTCTAGCATTTTCAAGTACAAAAGAGTAATGCTGATCATTTCTTTTGTTTAGATTTGGGTTCTAGCTATTTTTGTGAAAGAGTTTCTTTACAATATGATTGCCAAATTTTGCCAAATTGCAAAAAAAAAAAAAAAAAAAAAATTAGGCTGAAGCTATTTTTTTAAAAGAATTTGCTCTTTACACTATAGTTCCAAGTTTAGCCAATTTGGTACAAAATTCAAAAAAATTATCAATTTGTTACATTTAATGAAATTGGTTAAAAACGATTTAAAAATTTGTCAACTTCATAGATTGGGCAAAATTATGGGTGAATTTTGACGAGGGTTGGAATTCTCTAGATTGTCATAACCTTTTTCATCATAGTCTCATGCCAGTAAAATAATATATGTTTACATTGCTTACTATGTAATATTAACATTTATTTCTACGGGCTCTTCAACCATTTTGTTCCCTATCTTTTTAATCTATAAAAGCTCACCATTTCCCTCAATGTTCCAACAATAACAATTATCTCAGCGTATACAACAAGTGTCTTACTATTTCATTTTTTCAGGAAGGATTTGCCATTGCAACCATGATATTTAAAACATGCATATTTACATTGTTTACTATGTAATGTTAACATTTATTTCTAAGGGCTCTTCAACCACAGTTCCCTACTTTATTTTTATTTATAAAAACCCACCATTTTCCTCAATGTTCCAACAATAACAATTATCCCACCGTGTTGGAGTCACGATTGCACTTACACCAAGACCTGCACGTGTTAGTAAACAGACACATTGCTATAGCTAATGGATCCACAAAACACACGGGAATAAATATAAAAATAACCAACAACAACCTTAAATATAAATAATTACTAAGAGGAATAAATATAAAAATAACCAACAACAACCATAAACACATAAACACAAATGTTTATTCGGGAAAACGCCAAATGCGGGGAAAACCCAACCTAATAAGATCTCATTAGCATTGGCCAAAACCCTGGCCAATCCGACCAAATGAGCCTTCACCACTCACCTCGAGATCTTGCCTTACAATGAAGTCCTTCCAACCTTTTATAGGCTCCATTACATATAATACCATGAACAAAATACTATGGCTGCACAATACCATGTGCCCCAAAACCATCATTGTTTAACCTAGTCAACTTTGACTCTATCCCAAGTCAAGTTTACCTAACACAACGTTTACAACAAGTATCCTACTATTACATTATAACAAAGATATGCCATTGCAACCATGATACTTAAAACATGCAACAAACATAGAATGGTTCAAAATCTGACCAATTGAGACTTCACCACTCAACTCCAGATCTTGCCTTACAATGAAGTCATTCCAGCCTTTTATAAGCTCCATTACATATATTACCATGGACAAAATACTATGGGTGCACAATACCATGTGCCCCAAAACCATCATTGAACAATGTAAACTTTGAAATGGGAACTATAAACTCAAAATGGGAACTCTCGCCAAAAAACCCAAAAAAAACATAAAAAACGGTGCTAAAAACGAAAAGTGTGTATATTGGAACGATGTTTTTATTCTTTAGGCATCAATTTTGAACATGTTTTAAAAATGGCAGTCACTACGAAATTTACTATGAAATTTTCATGCAAAATATAGCTTCAAAATGAAAGTGATGATATTGGAACAATGACTTTTTTTGTAGGGTCAATTTTAAAAAATGCTAATAAAACCAAATTTTTATGTCTCAAACAAAGTTCTTTATGAGGAAAAAACACATTAATGTTTTTGGTAGAATATCTTTTTTCTTTCCTAAGTATAAATTTAACATGCTTTCAACCATAACATGTTAAATACAAAAGAAATTGAAAATTTTTCAATTATAAAATTAAGAAATCATGACATTATGAACAAATTACATCACTAAATGAATTCAAATGTCATTATTTGTATACTCATCTAACCCCCTACTCCGCCCCTCTCC
>APFE031741792.1:0-14479 GCA_000404065.3 Pinus taeda | reverse complement strand
CTGAATTCATTATTCATTACACATGCTAAAATATAAATCATGAAGGCTAAATGTAGCTACAAAAAATCAACAACATGAACCTTAACCATAATACATGCCCACTGTCTATTTGAAGCTGAGGACCATTTTGTGTCTAAACTTACAAATGGACCAACTTATGTCCAATTATCTAAAGTTCCCCCTTGGACCAGAATACCAAAGGAAGTCCTAGAAAAATGACCAAATTTTTTGTATGGATACCAATGTGTATAATTAGTCAAAATCTACTGACCAAGGCTACAAAATTAGACCTAATAATCTCCACATCTAGTCAATTGACTCTATGTTGCAACAATCCCCACTGGAATTAAAAAGTCAAGCCCCTCATCAAAATGTGGAACACCAAAACCTAATGAATGGTAACCCAAAATTTTAGTGAGGCACAATGTCAATTAATTTAGGGATATCTCTAAGATTGATGTATTTCCCCACCAGATGAAAACCTTATTTAGCTTCAACATAACCCTATCTAGCTTTGACATAATTCACTTATTCAATTTTGTGAAGGCATGAGGAGGGGGGGAAACGAAGGTGCAGATGATGGCAAAGACATATGTAACTCTAGTTGTGAGTTTGATAGAGCCACAATATTAGAGAAAAAAAGTCGAATAAATCATCCATCTCTTAGGACTTGATTTGGGAAGTTTCCAACACAAGTTCCAGAGGGATTTGTAGTGTGTGAGGATTTTGGAGAAAATATCACCTTAGGATACTAACCCTTGGATAATACCCTAACATAAGAACTTGTATAGACCCAAAGTTCTATCACCCTTCCACTTGCGATTTTTTATTAGGACTTGAAAGTTAGTTTCAAAAGTGGGTTGTTTTCATAGTCAACCTCATTGGGTTCCATATGTGGGGAAAATGACATCAAAATTCCATATGTGTCACAAATCGTAAACATTGGCCCTACCTTGTAACATAAGCTCCATGCATAAACATCCCTACAAGATGACCAGACCTTGAACAAAAGTAATGGGCTATAAGATCATTAAAAATACATATAGAAAATCCTTTGACTTCCATCCATAGAATTTTATATATTCAAAATCTTTAATTTAACCCCTACCACCTATAATAAAAAAGCTCTATAAATCCTAATTTTACAATTTGTAGAGTCCCTAATCCCTATAATTCATAACCCCTAAGTATAGCTAGCTAGTATAATCCAAAATCCTCTCACTCATATAATTCTTATCACAGTTATCACTCCAAACTAATAACCCCTATCATTTATGATACAAAATCCTCATAACCCCTACCAATTACATCTCTTATTTGTTTTGATGATGTAACTCACGGGCCTTGTTGCACTTATCACCATTTGTTGGGTATGTTTGAAATTATTTGCATAACTATCCCCACATGTTTTGCATTATGGAGGTGTAGTAGGGTTGAATCCCCCGCACTCTAGTGGTTCTGGGGTAGTGCCACCATAAAAAGTTATTGAGTACGTTTTGAATATGTTTTTGGTTGTTTTCGGCACACAATTTTTACCTTTAGTGGTTTTGTGGCACATGATGGTTTAGCCCATGGTTTTGTACTTTCAGTTAAGGAACTACAATTGTATTCTAACCTAGGGTAAATGGATTGCTCGTCTATGGATTCCAGGTAATATATATGTTTTATTGTAATACTATGAAGACAAATATATTGAAAAATCTTTATGGTTTTCTCAGTTTTGCATTTCAAGGGTAAAATATTTGTGTTAATGTGTGTGTTTTCCATTATATATTTTCTATTTGGTTAAGAATATATTTGAAACACATAATTGTATAGGGTTAAAATTTACAATTTGTATCAGAGAAGTTTTGGCTTGAAGGGGGTACTTTTGTGGCTAAGGGGTTTTGCTTGGGCTTATGGTAAACATTGTTACAGTGGGAGATTTGTAGAATCGATTTTTGTGGTGAAAGGAAATGACAAGTAGTTCAAATATAATGACTGAGAAATCCAGTGGGCATATTTTTAAGCTATGGAAGCTCAAAATGGATGATCTATTGGTGGAAAAAGACCACTTGATCATTGTGGATCCAGGGACTAAACCAACAGGGATGTTGACAAAACACTAGACCAAGTAGGATCGAAAGGAGAAGAGCACAATAGGATTGTGTCTCTTAGATTTAATATTATTGGATATTTCAAGGGAATCTATAATGAAGGAATCATGGAATAAGTTTATTCTTTTTATAGCAAAAATAGGTATTTTGTATTATATCAAAAGAATTGGGATCAAACCCGGAATCATTACAATTCTTCGAAAAAAAATGTTGCCAAAATTCCTTGACGATTTGAGATTGAACATGTAGGATCAATCCAAATCCTTAATTGGGAGTTTCACAAAACAAAAACATTGTTCCCATTCCAGCTAAATATTTTCCAAAAGGCCCCTAATATCCAAATACATTTGCATCTCATTCTTAACTATTTTTCATTTTAACTTTGACTAAATTATGATTTTTTTTCTTAGCTTTGTCTGACTTCTTGTTTTCCTCATTGAAGTGTATCTGTCCTTTTTCCTCACTTGGATCCAACCTATGTTATCTAATATATTTGGATGATCATTTATCTGCTTGATATCTCGAATCTTGTTCACACCATCAAGATTCTTATGCGGTTCTTCCTCATCTGCCTGATCTACCTAAGAAGATGGAGTTTTAGTCTTGTATTTTGAAAAGGCAGAGGAGTCACCAAAATTTGTGACTTATCCTTGACCACTTTTTGAAGGCTAACCCAAGGAATATTTTTGTCAAAATTGTTTTCAAAAGAAGAGTTTGGGGAACCATAGTACTCAGGATTGTTATTGGACTCCTTTATATATTCCACCTCCACTTGTCTTGATATTGAGTTTCCATGAAATTGATGAGGGATTTTCTTGGATTCTAATGTATCTTGTTTATTTTCCTCATTGATGAGATCTAGAGGGAGTTCTTATTTAAATATCATATAATGTTCTGACTTGGCACCTTCCCACCGTGTTGATTTGTGACTACTTTTCCTAGCTTTGATCTTCCTAACTTTGGGACAATTTTTGAATGAATGCTTTATTTCATAACAAGCTCTACAATGGAAATAAACATTTTCATAATCCAACTTTTTCACCCATAGATAACCTGGACCTGTAAGTTTGATTTATGCAGGAAAACCTTTGCTAGAGTCCATCTCCACATAAATGAGAGCATCTGTGGGTTTCAAGTATTTTTTTTTGTATCACCACTATGATAATAAAATCTACCCAAAGCATTTCCTATAAGTTTAAATGAAGGAAGATTCCACATATTCAAAGGACGATTAGGAAGCCTTACCCAAAATGGGGCTATAGAAATTCAAGGTAAGAGGAGGTCGAAAGAGGGGGATCGAGGTTGCATAGACAACCATGCACTTCCCCAAAACCGCAGACTAGAATCAAATATCAACTCTCTGAAATCCAGGAGGGAAGATCTAATAAACATGACCATAGACCATCAAATTTGCATATGAAGCCACACTTAGAGAAGTAATTTGCTTCTTTGAATGCTTCAACCACCAAAGGAACCTCCAATGAAAGGGATTCCTGAACTAATGGCCCTGAGAAAGGAATTTTGGTTGCATATTTCACAACATCGCAAAAAGACGGGGGGTACATAACCTAATTTGAGCCTACCGGGTTTGAGGAAGGAGTGGCACTCTTTTCAACATTTTCTAAAGAAAAGGGCATATTCAAGCCAATTTTCATGAACGTAGAGGGCAAAGAAACAAAATTTGCAACAATATTATCTATAACAGAGGAAAAAAACCATCCTATCGCCATGGAGAAGGGTGAGTTCATCCCTTTAACTGAAGGAGAGGTCATAATTCCAAGCATTGTGGAAGGAAATACTGAGGATAGGAGCATAACATATGATAAAGACACATAAGAGAACAATTTTCTAGTTACCATGGATGTTGGGAAATCCACCATTTGAAAATCTCTGTGTGAGAGGAAGGAGAAGCGACCATCTAGGGCTTAACCCTAACCACCACAATAAATAAGTATTTGTCCACCATTTTTTCAGTTAATGCTTATTAAGTGTTGAAGGCATTGTGGAAGAAGTTAAGACTTTGTATTAGTGTAATTCAATTTGCACAGTTGTTTCCAATGGAAAAAGTAGTATAATGTGAGGATGAAGGATGGAGACTTAGTGACAAAGCATATAAATGCATTCAATGCTATGGTAAGTAAGTTATTATTTATTGATATTAAGATGTCATATGAAGATAGGTGTATTACATTGTTGTGTTCTTTATTAGACTCATGGGATAGTTTGGTTGTTGCCATAGGCAGTAACATAACATCTTTAAGTTTCTATGATATAGTATCATCGTTGTTATCAAAGGAGATGAGACAAAAAAATATAGAAATTTAGAAAATAGATGCCTTGCCTGTAAAAGGACGCTCCAAATGTATAAATAAAAATAATTCCTACAGTGGGAGATCTAAATCTAGAGGAAGATCTAAATCTATAGGAAAATTTGTAAAGGTATGTTGGAGATGCAAAAAACAATGGAATTATACGAAAGATTATAAATCCAAAATTGATGAAAAAGGGAAGGGATTTAATGATTCTCCTTCTATAGAAGAAAATTCCTCCTTACATGGAGGGGATGTGTATTTGGCTTCTTCAAGTACACTTATATATCAAGAGGCATGACTGGTTTACTTAGGGGCATCGTTTCATATGACTCCTCATAGGGAGTAGTTCTAGGAGTATGAAATATATGATGTTGGTGATTTTATCTTAGCATGTGACCCAAAAACCAAAATCATAGGATGTGGAAAAGTAAATTTGAAGGTTAGGGGTGGAAGGATTAGACACATAATGTTTTTCACATCCAAGGATTAGCTAGAAATTTGATTTTTGTAAGCAAGATGAGTGATGCAAGTGTAAAAAGAATGTTTGAAAAGGATATCTACAAGATTGTTAAAGGAGAAATAGTATTGATGAGGGGAGTTCATTGAAACTATATAAAATTTAATGGGGAACACTATTAATGATGGGTGCAATAGTTCCCTTGTTTCTGAAAGTGGAGTATAGGAAGTAAAAAATCCTAAAACCATTGGATAAAATACCATTGTTGCATCAAATATTGGGACATACTGGAGAGAAGGGATTTCGAGTACTACACATTAACGGTATGGTAGAAGGTATGTGTAATTTCTCTCTAAATTTTGATTTATATGGGAAACAAAATCATGTAAGATTCTCCTTTAGTGCTACAAGGTCAAAGAGAATGTTATAGTTAGTGCACAATGATGGGTTTGGAATTGCATAGGTTCCATTACTGGGTATATCTATATTGTATGCTTCATATATAAATGACCTCTTAAGGAAGACAAGGATTTCTTTCCTTAAGAAGAAATATGAAGTCTTTGAAAAATTCAGAGATCTTAAGGCTCTTATGGAAGATCATGCATAGAAGAAAATTAAGGTGCAGAGGATAGATAATGGTAGAGAATTCTGTGGGAATGAATATGAAGAATTCTATAGGGCCCCATTCTAGTTAACCTGGAATTTACATTATCTTCACTTTGAGACAACATTATGATAGATACGTTATTCTTTGAGGACATCAAAATTTGATGATATGGTTATTATTATTTCAAGTGATGATGATTAGTGATGTACTTATTTCAATTGCAGTTTACACTTTGTTGATGGTCATGTTATATGTGGTTATTGATGATTTACATGATGTTTTATCATGTTTGTATTTTTTTATGATAATATGTTATTGGTAGTTGCTTGAGTGTGGCAAGGGACCACCTTGGCACACATGCACATGATGAGTCATCAATTTCGATTTGGGTCATTTGAGTATTGTTGATTCTAGAATTTAATTTACAAATAATATACTACTATTATTATTGGTGATATGTTAGTGTTTGCAGGAATAGGTCAGATGCTTAGTCAAATGAATCACACATGGGTGATGGGGTTGTATGAAGAAAATTAGACTTCATGGGAGGGGGGGATATCATCCCTGATTCGACTCACTAACACTCCAATTGTGAAATGGGCTGGAAGGTGTAGGGACACTTTCGCCTTGAAGTTCATGATGCCAGAGGGTGGATCAAAAATTCAGTCACACATGAGTATTTACTGAGGGGTACACATCAGGGTGAAATCCTTTGATTCTCAACACCATTAGTCTCACAACAGAAGATGACCTGGGATTTAACTCTTGACTCAACTATCATGCCCATGTTCCCCTCTTTAGTCACATATGTCTGAAGGGTTGTTGTGGGACCTTTAGAACTTCATGAGAAAGTTTTTGAAGGACACAATAGAATTGGAACCCTTGATATGAAGAAAATAGAAGGTAATTAATGGTTAATGTTCATAAATTAATACATTCAAGTAAATGAGACCAGTAAAAAGGGTAGTTGAGTTGAAATATCAATTGAAAAGTTAAATTTTGGGGATGAGGAATGAAGTTGTAGTTCTAATTATAAACTTAGAGATATAGATGAAATATTCCTTCTAATCACCCTCACACTTAAGAAAAATTATGAGTACAATAACCCTTTAAAACATCTTCAATATCCTAAAAAATGGGAAGGAATGGACTCTTAATTAGAAAATAGGGGCAATGAATGGTGGATAATGCCTCACAATAAGAAGGGGAGGTGTGCATGAAATTAGAAAGAACAATTTTAATAAATGAGAAAAATAAATTTAATGAGAGAACCTCCATGTGGGAAGGATAAATTAAAAATCTCTAACTAAGATTTAACATGAGAAAAGTAGGGGGTAGGTGGGGATAAGAATTTGATAACTAGATAACTCTAGTTTTTGAAACACTCAACCAAAAAATAAGGAATTTAAATTTGGATCAAGGGACGACTCAAAGATGAAATATGGAAACATGTATGGGTGAGGGAAATTAGCTTTTAACAAATAAATAATAAAATAAATTCACGAGAGCATCGATGAGATATTTACACATGGAAATGTGAATAATCCAAATTTTGAGTTAAAGAAAATAAATATTTTTGCATGAGGGGCCATGAAACACCACTAAAACCCTCTATAAATAGAGGAGAAAGCTATGAGAAAGGGACTTTTTGCACTCTACAGCTGGATGGATGTCCTAATGCTATTTTTCTTGGAGTGACTATTATAGATATGTTGTGAGTTTGCTGAGTGGAGTTTCATTGAGTTGGGAACCACTTGAGTTGATATATCACATGCACATTGCTAGTGTACTTGTATCTTGTATAATCCCATTGTACCTCAGGGATAGAGTAGCCAAGGAGCAGGCAAGGAGGTCCATCGACGAGTTGACATTATTCAGTTAAGTAAGGGGGGTCATGTACAAGGAGATAAAGTTGTTGGACGACTTCAAAAAAGTATTGAAATCATCATCTTCCGTTATTTGGTATTACTAAAGAATCAATTTGTAACAGTTATTCAAAATTGATTATATTGCTTAAAACTAGTATATGAAGTATTATTATTAAAACAAATGATTCTTTATTATTTAAATTTTAAAAATTGTGTTTATCTTATTATATTTGTGTAATAGATATTAAATTATTGTTATGCAACCAACTCAAAAATAGATAGATCAATGACTTAAAAATTATCCTCTTTGAGGGGCAAACCTCCTTTACATTACATAAATGAACAATTCTTGGATGATTCAAATGACAAAACCTCCTTTGTATATATAGGAGTCTAAGGGGTCACAATATAATCAGAGCTTACATGACAATAATAATGTAAGGGCACAACAATAACAATAGTGGGCTTGTATGGAGCACAACAATAACAATATGGGGGTTACATGGGCAAAACAATAATAATAAGGGGGATACATTAGTATTATAGGGACCTAACATGCCCCTCTCCTTCAAAAAAGTGTTGTCCACAAAACTTGAGTAGTTATGGATGTTTCTGTATAAAATTATCATCCTCCCACATGAAATATTTAATGGGTAGGTCCTTCCATTTAATGAGATACTCTGAAATTGATCAATTCCATAGTTGTTGGGTTCTCTTTTCCATAACTACTTCAAGCCCAAATATGATTTTTCCTTCTTCGTCAAGTTCTGGCAACTCCAATTTGTATGCCATAGTACCAATATTTTTCAACACCTTGTAAGGACCACAGTACATGGGTGATAATTTATTATCCTTCTTGGCTTGCTTGAGAGACATTTGTTTGTAAGGTTGTAGCTGTAAAAATACCCAGTCACCTACATCAAAACTTATTTCACTGCGATGCTGATTTTCCTGTTGTTTCATTCGATTCTGCGCTAGAGTGAGGTTATCCTTTAAGAGTTGGAGAACTTGTTGTTGATGCTCTATGTGATCTTCCACTGCTTGAACCTTAGAATATTCTCTTAAATATGATGTGATGGATGATATCCACAAAGTGCCATAAATGGGGTCATTTTTGCTGCAGTATGGAAGGAAGTGTTATACCACCATTCAACTAGAGATAACCACTTGACCCATTGTGTTTGTTTATCACATACAAAGAAACGAAGAAATCCTTCCAAACATTTTTTCATAATATTAGTTTTCCCATCAAATTGAGGATGATCAGATGAGCTATGCACTAATTGAGTACCAAGACAAGAAAATAATTCCGTCCAAAAATTTCTAGTGAGAATGGGATCTCTGTCACTTACTATAATCTTTGGATTTCCATGAAGCTTTTGAATTTTTTCCATAAATTCAATAGAAACTATATTGGATTTAAAAGGATGAGATAATGCACAAAAGTGTGTATACTTGGTAAGTATATCAACTACCACCGTAATGAAACTCTTTCCTTTAGACTTGGGTAAACCTGTGATAAAATCCATTGGGACCTCCTGCCAATGTTGACTTGGAATGGCTAAAGGTTCTAATAGACCCGAGGTCTTAATTGCCTCAAATTTATTTTTTTGGCAAACCAAACATTCTCCCTCAAACTTCTGAATATCAAATTTAAGGCTATCCCAAAAAAATCCCTTCTTGACTCTATGGTAAGTTTTTAAAAATCTTGAGTGCCCTCCTAAGGGAGAGGTGTGCAATTTTAAAATAATATTTTGTTTGAGTTGGGAATTCCTACAAAGATATAAGCGATCTTTGTACCATAATGAATCATTTTTCTAGCTAAATGTATCAAATGTATTGGGATCTTGTTTCAAATTTTGAATGAGTGACCAAACCTCTTCATCATTCTTCCATTCATCCCTTGCTTTGGTTATCCACTCAAGTTGGATAATAGAAATGGAAGAAAGCAATGCTTCCACATCCTCATCCTTTCTTAGAGTGCATTTGCAACAACATTTTTCTTCCCTTTTTTGGATATGATTTCAAAGTCATAACCCAACATCTTTGTCACCCATTTTTGTTGCTCTTCTGAAGACGATCTTTGTTCAAAAAAGTATTTAAGACTACCATGATCTGTTTTTACCTTAAAGTGTCTTCCCATTAGGTAAAGTCACCATTGCTTTAGTGCATGTAGTATTGCCAACATTTCCTTCTCAAAAATAGGTATGTGTAAATACTTTCCTTTGATTGGATGACTTTCAAAAGCAACAGGTCTTCCTTCTTGCATTAAAACAACACAAATTCCATTTCTTGAAGCATCACATTTCACAATAAAAGTTTTTGTGAACTTTGGCGTAGCTAATACCAGTTCTTGGTACATTGCCTCATTAATATGTTCAAAGGCCTTCGTTGCTTCTAGAGTCCAAGAAAATGAATCTTTCTTCAGTAATGATGTTAGAGGTGCCAGTATTCTCCTATAATTCTTAATAAACTTGCCATAATACCTTGTCAACCCGAGAAATCCTCGAAGATGCTTTATGGTTGTGGGTATTTTGCATTCATTAATGGCTTTAATTTTGTTAGGGTCTACCTTAACACCCCCATGAGATACAACATGACCCAAATATTCCACCTCCTGTACTCCAAAGAAACATTTAAAGGTTTTTGCATATAATTGTTTCTCCTCGAGTAGTTTGAGCACCTTGTCAACGTTGAACATGATCCTTCCAAGACTTGCTGTATATTAGTATATCATCAAAAAATACTAACAAATATTTTCTAAGGAAGGGTTTGAAAATGGCATGACCAAAAATTCATAATAACCCTCATGAGTTTTGAATGTTGTTTTAGAATGTCTTCAGCCTTCATTCTAATTTGATGACCAACTTAGTGAAGCAAATTGATCCATGTAATTCATCCAACAATTCATCAATGAAAATAATGGGAAATTTATATTTAATAGTGAGCTTTTTGAGCTCCCTATAATCTATCTATGCCGTGATCCATCAATCTTGTGCACCAATACTACTGGAGTAGAGAAAGAAATTTGACTAGGTTGAATTATACCAACATCTAACATTTCTGCAACCATACGTTCAATTTCACTCTTTTGGGCATAAGAATATATGTAAGGCCTGATGTTTGAAGGGACACTTCCTGGAATCAAGTGAATTGCATGATCATGATCGTGAATAGGTGGGAGGTATTTGGGAGTCTCAAACATCTTGGACTAGCTGTCCAAGATTTTTTGGAGATCTAGAGAAATAGATGATTTCGATGTTTGAACCCCTAGTGAGCATACTTGTGCAATTACACCTCGTTATTATTTCTCCAGAGGATTTTTCATTCCATTAGAGTTGATTATCTTTCTTGGTTTCCCAGTGATACCCCTTAATTCAAATTCCTTTCCTTCCCAATTTTTTTTAAAGAAAAATTCTTGAAAATTTAAAACTTTCATCCCCAAATATTATAACCATTGGACTCCTAGTACAACATCAGCACCACCTGTTGGAATGGAAAGCATTAGACTATTCAATACATATTCCCCCATGGTTAACTTGATATTATGGTACTTTCTAGAGCAATTTATAGTTCCTCCTTTTTCAACCATCACTTGACACTCTAGTGCTGGATATAGGAAGAAATTCAATTCCTTTGCTATCTTACAATGAATAAAATTATGGGTACTACCCGAATCAATCAACACTATTACCTTTTTTTTCTTGATATATCCTTCTATCTTGAGAGTTTGAGGAGTGGTAATTCCTGCTAATGAATTACAAGATATGGCTAGATTCATTTATTCTTTCTCTGGGTTGGTTCTTGGTGTATATACTCCTCTTTTTATGTTTCTTGTTCCTTTTCTTCCTCCTCTTCACAATCTATGTACCATAGTTTCATCTCAGCACACTTATGACCTTTAGTGTATCTGTTATCACAACTGTAACAAATCCCTTTTGCTCCATTTCCCTCCAATTGTTGTGGTGTCAACCTTGTAGGTTGTGAAAGGCTAGGAGCATCAACACTTCTATCTTTATAGTTTTGAGTGCTAGACTTCCTTGTTTCTATAATTTGTCTTTCAACTATTACTGCCACCCTAAATGCCTTCTCCAATGAATCAAGTTCCCAAAGGTGAACCTCATGTTGGATGTTATCCTTTAAGGTTCCTACGAAGACATCAATCCTATGCTCCTATAGAATATCATTTACCTTTATATTCAAGTTTTTGAAAGTCCTCAATGTTCTCCACCATTGAACCCTTTTGTTTGAGATTTATCAATTGGCTAAAGAAGGCATTTCTCTTTCTATCCTCATAATGTGATATCATTTCCTCAGTAAAAATTGACCAAGTGACAAGTGGTTTAAGAGAACAAAGCCATTGATACTATACAAACTGATTGGGTTCTAAATATAAAATTGCAATGAATACCTTTTGTTTGTGTTGCACATTATGGAGATCGAAATATTGCTCCATCTATAGTATCCATGTTACTGGACCCTTGTGATAAAACTTCCTCATATCAATCTTTGGAATATGGTGGGTCTTCAATCCAAAGTTAGAGTATATGAACTCATGATTAACATTCCTTTTATTCTCATCATTAGTTTCATCTAATACCTTTTCACCATTAGGAAGCATTTCTTGTAGCAACTTTATCAAATCTTCCATGTCTACTTTTAAACCATCCTTCAAATCTTCCATGTTTCCTTTCATTTTTGATTCTATACCATCCATTTTATCTTCCATACCATTCTTCAAAGCTACCATTCTTCAAAGCATACATCTTAACTTCCATTTCATTTTTGGTTACTCTTTGCGAGAGCGAAATTTATTGCATTTCGTCTCGTAATTTTGATATATCATGTTGCATTTCTTCCTCTTCTTCATGTGTCATAGAAGAGATTTTTGGTTTCTTACTAGGTATGTCCTTTTTTTTGTTTGTTTTGAGGAATTTTGAAATCAAACAATGATATCTATGCTTCACTATTCCCTTTGAGTCACTTCAAAGTTATTTTTCAAACAAAAGTTATGCCAAATTTAAAAAATACACACTTTTTTCTTACTTTTTAGGAGCTATATATTACATTTTTTGTATCCCTGTAATTGTGAATCTCCAAGATCTAAAATTTTGTCTTGTAGTAGTCCTCTGAGCCTTCTTTCCAACCCATCAAGTCAGACCAAGATTGGATTCTTCAAGAAAGAGTTATGCCCAATATCCCACGATGACTTGACTATAGACAGTTTCATTAGAGCATACTTGTACGAAGTGTCACATGTCATTGTTTCAACCTTCGACCCTGAAAATGATACTAAAAAACCTATAGTTTGTCCTCTTTTTGTCACTTTTTATGAAATTAAAATATGATGCTCAGAGAGAAAGTTATGACGATTTTCCTTAAGTCACCTGTTTGAGATAGAATTCTGGAGCCTACAACAACCCTAACTTCCTTGAATCATATCTCCGAAAATATAGTGAGAGAAGATCCAAACTTTTCAGAAGAAGCATCAAGATTTCGGATACATGTGATTGCAATTTCAGCTTCTAAAGATTTGTAGAAAAAAGTTATAACAAAAATTCCACGATTCCCTGTTTGAAGCAGCGAATCCTTAATATGATACCAAATGTTATGCAACTAGCTCACAAATAGATAGATCAACGACTTAAAAATTATCCTCTTCGAGGGGAAAACCTCATTTACTTAAATAAATGAACCGTTCTTGGATGATACAAATGACAAGACCTCCTTTGTATATATAGGAGTCTAAGGGGTCACAATATAAGAAAAACCTACATAACAATAATAATGTAAGGGCACAACAATGACAATAGTGAGCTTCTATGGGGCACAAAAATTCCATATGGGGGCTACACGTGCATAACAATAACAATAAGGGGGATACACTAGTATTATAAGGACCTAACAATTATTGATTTAATTATGTTCAAAATGATTTTGCACAATTGTAATAAAAGTTGGGTTATGGTTTACATGTATTTCATTGCACTCTTATATAAGTATGATGGATGTCAAGTATATGGTAGAACATCTTATGTATAAATTTTATTTAAGTCTTGAACAATATTGAAAAGAGTTCTTACAAGTTATATTTTAATAAATCTCTCTCTCTATATTACCAAAGTTTTATTAAGCTCGCTTTGAATCATAGATCAATGAGTAAGCTCTCTTTTCTAATGTAATATAATGTTATAGATGTGTTAAAAAACAATTATGAAACTAACAGCCGACCACTATTAACAATGCTTGGATTCAAATTTTAAATAGAGATTAAATTAGACTAAAATATATTGATAGGATATGAACAATGTACTAAGTTGGAACCTTGTTATTGTGTATCAAATAAACCTTGCATATAAAGGTTTGATTCACATTAGTGATATGTGAAACATAATAAAAGGATGATAATCCTTATTTCAATGATTACCTCATAGTTAAATGAATTTGGACAAACAATATTTCGTATGAAATTTTTTTAAGTTAGAATAAAATGTAATAGGAATTGTGAAGTGTAGGATATTTAGGCTGGCATATGTGAATTTTCCATTTTTCAAGAAGAGAAAAATTGTATTCTATTATGAGATAAGCATTACAAGGCTAATATATTGTTGTGACTGTGACTCAAAAAGAGAAACCCAAAAAAAAAACAAGGACACCAGCCCAATCCATCAAGACACAAGTTACATTCGCCTTCTTCAGAAGACAAAATGGTGTACATATTGGTAATTAGACATGTGTAAAATTGTAATAAAATCCAACATATTGATTGCAAGTCCAAAAATAAAGTGAGAAAGTAGCCATCTGTTAGTTCCATTGGAAGGTATCCGAGCTTATTTTCTCCCCCTTAAAGAGTGTCGAGAAGTGAATGATTCTGTTAGTGTCAGTCTTTACAGCCTTCCTCCAGTGATCAAATGTGCTCTTACATAGTGATTTTGAAGTGTCAAGGTCAAATTTTGTCATTTCAGTGAGTCTTCAAGCAAAATTTGGTCACTAGGCATTAGGTCTAGGGTTTGTTTTCACTCCTTTTAAAGTTGTCCAAATGTCGGTCCATGTCATCATTCAGCTGAGTCTATCATCATTTATGGGGTTGTCATTATCATGTCAGTGTCTAATGAGTCATTTTACATCTTGTTCATGCT
>APFE031741790.1:16144-56118 GCA_000404065.3 Pinus taeda | reverse complement strand
GGTCCATGGTATTGGACATGATGGTTTTTCGGTCCATGGTATTGGATGCTTCGGCATGTATAAATATGTATTGTAACATTGAAAGGAATATAATGAAAAAATCAAGATGGTAGTCCCAGTTTTGGGATCCAGTGGGAAATCTCTGTGTATACGTGTTTTATGTGTTATGCTATCACATTTTTATTTTTCCTATGATTTAGAATTCGTATGCAGGTAATTTATGTACGGGGTTAAAACCTAAAGTGAGGAAGGTTCTGGTAGGCCAAAACCCTCATCACCATGAAGAAATGCTTACTCGGTTGCAAATCAATCAAACATAGGTGAAGAAAACCCAAATGACCTTGTTCGCAACATAGGGAAACAGAGTTGGTTACCTCAGCAAACACTTACTACTGTGGACCATTAGATTCCCAAGCCACAATCGCATAACGCAGGAGGTGCCAGGTGTCCTAGGTTATCATACTTTTCTAGAGTCGTACACTAGTGTGTTAAATTTCCGTGATTAATGTGTACTTTTCGCGGTAGGGATTGCTTAATTCGAGATATGCCATAAAAACCAATGTACAAACCAAAGTAACCATGTCATGTCAACCTTAAATTCTGTAGAATGCCATAGATTGCAGAATGGTAAAAGTATAATGATAATTATTTTTTGTTTATATAGATTTGGGCAGTTAAATTGTTTGTAATGCATCTTACATATAGTATTTTATATTACAATATATTATGTTGCTATGCTAATAAATTAATTTCTGTTTTCAATAAATACTATTTTCAAATTGTATTAAAATATGAAACTTTAAATCTTTACATTTTTACAACAACTATAATATTTAAATGATTGATTTTATTTTTGATAATAACTAAATGAACATATTTAATATAATATAAAATTAGTTTATATATAAATTTAGATATCCTCGTATTAATTTTTTTTTTTTTTTTTTATTCTATTTGTTTTGCTATATGAGTTTTGAGATAACACAACCCAAGGGCATGGCTAGATTGTTTTCCTCTGGAGTTTGTAACAAGTTACATTTACACCATAGAGTGCTTTAACACAACACCATATCACAATTTTCTCTACACCATATAGTCCTTTGCAAATTTAAATTTTATTCTAGTTTTGATTTAAAAAAGAAAAAAAGTGAATATTATTAATCCCATAATATGAAAATATAACCAAAATCAATAATATGGTGATATATTTGGCTGACCAATTAAAAATAAACAAACATACAAACATTAAACAATATTTATATCTACAATTATTAAATTATATTATTAATTTTTCAAATTCTTCTATTTAAATAATTTTCAAAATAAAATTTACTTATAATTTAGTTTTTATTTATAATAATATTTTAATAAGTATAAAAAATATAATAAATTAAATTATTATAATAAATAATAAAAATATTTATATTTAATTTATTATTAAAATTTCCTATTTATTAATATTAAAGAAAGTCGATCTTTTTGGAAGGAAAGAGTCTGAGGAGCGAGAGAGAGATACCAAGAGAAAAATGAAAGCCTAACATAGGATGTCGTGTAGGTGATAATTATGCTTCAAAGTCTTAAGGAGTCATTGAGTTGGACTTTCAGCGAGTGGAACCCTCCCTTGAAAAACATCCTGTGAGTTAAGACTCTGAAATAGAACAAGTGGTATTGCAGTTTAGAAGGTAGATAACTCAGGGTTTTAGACCTACACTATCTAGATGAGATGAATATCAAGGGGAGAATCAATGTAGTTTCCAGCCCCACAATCAAGTGGAGAGCCATCCCAATTAATTTTTTATTGTAGACTAGATAAGAACTTGACAAATGTTGTAATGAAACAAATTGCCTGAAAAATACCCAAAATGCATATTCTCTAGTGTTATCAAACAACAAAGAAGGAAAAATATATAGATCATTTCATTTAATTCACAAAACCTGCAATTGAGAAAAAAATAAATTGGCAAAGGTAGACGGAGCAGATCCATGCTTGGAGAGTTCTATGGTCAACAACTCCACTAGTGCTCTTGGTGAAGAACTATGACTTATAAGCCATAACCCTGAGAAATTGATTTAGGTGTTCTAGAAACCTAGAAAGAGCAAATTTTCAAGAAAACAAGGTGAAGATGAAGGAGAGTGAGCCTTACTAGTCACCATAAGGGTGTTCTAGCAAAGAAACACACACTTAGTTGGTTAGGTTGTTGCAGACTGGAAAAACTCTAATGCCAAACGAGGAAATGAGAGGAAGAATCGAGAACCTAGAATAAGATGATTACCTTATTATTTTCCGCCTTCATCCTAGATGCCAAATCAAGTGACCAGTTGGATGGTGGATGTGTGTAAGGAAATTAGGGCATAAATTAATTTAGAATACAATGTATTTAGGATGTTGAAAGGATCGATCCCAAAAGCCATAATTCAATGTAATTGGAAACATATGATATAACCATGCCATAGAGCACATGTTCAATCTTAGATCATAGTATATATATAAATATGTATATGTTATCGAGTGTGGATAAGTCTTAACGTGCGAAGATTAGGATAATTTTCATGACCCATGTATAAGGTGTGCTATGAACCATATGCCATCTCTTTAATACATGTTAGGTGCATGTGTAAGTAAACAAATAGTTAACTTTTTTAGGGTGATAAATGTTACAAAAGGCCATGGCTTCGTATATAAAATAGATAAAGCATTTACACTTCCATAGACATTTTTTGAAAGAAAATAAATTCCAATTTTTTTTCATCATATAGTTACTCAAAAGCGAGTCCTTGTCCCCAAAACATAGGGATATCATATATACATTTGGTGTTTCCCTCATATTATTATTATTATTATTATTATTATTCTAACTTAAAGAAAAAGAAACATTTATTTTGATTAAAAAAATAGAATTCTAAAATATTTCAGCCTTGAGGGTTAGCTCAAGTGGTCATGAGCCAATATATAATATCTCTCTACTCAAAATTTGGAAATCAAAGTGAAAATTTTGAGGAAGTATGAGTAGATATTCCATGAGCATTTCCTTAATATATATATATATATATATATATATATATATATATAATATAGATAGATATATAGATAATTATATATTATGGCAAATAGGCATCTCTATTTGTCTTCCATAATTTAATTTAATTTAAGTATTAGTAATAATTAGGGAGATGGTAGAGTTTTAATCTCCATGGAATGTGTTACTATATTCATAATAATATTCACATAATTTACCTCTAAGTTAGTTATGGTTATTTAACTAATTTATCTCAAATTAATTAATTAAACAAAATGTCATATTACCATGTGTCATATTGGAATGTGGTAGTGATAAACCATGGTATTGTAACAAAGGTACAAGTTAAGAATCTCCATTGTTAATAGTATTACATGCTTATTGGAACGTATATATATTTAACCCATATGTTAACTCATATATGAATCGCAGAAGTTTGCACACATAAATATTAATTATTTTTATAATTGCATTGAAAAATAAAAAATAAAAATAACAAAATAAAAAATACCTATGGTATTGAGAATCCATAATATTGGTTGATGTTATTCATGTGGAATACAACATATTTAAAGGGGGAATTGATGATGATCATTAATGTCCACCAAGACCAACGTGTCTATGAGACCTTAAGAAGAAGAAGGATCTAATTGTAATTCTTTAGAGTAAGGTCCACACAATATGGAGAAACAAATCCATCTTAAATATGGGAAAAAATTAAACCACCCTAGATCCATCCTAAATATGGAAAACAAAAATCCATGTTGATGCATCTAGATCCATATTTTAGATGCATCTAGGGTGATTAATAGTAATTGCACCAAGAGGTTTTCTCCTACCTAGTATGGTCAATTTTATTTTTTTTAAAGGAGGAAAAAGAAGAAGATTAATGTAATATAATCGAGGAAAAGGAGTAATATTAATGTAATGTAATGTAGACAATTTAACTCAGTCAAAATAGAAATAAAATAACTCTATAAAAATAAAATAATATTAAACATAAAAATGGCCCATGGTATTGAGAATCCATCGTATTTGTCCATGGTATTGATGTGGAATATAGCCTATTTAAAGGGGGAATTAAAACAATCTATATCCATGCTAACTCCAAATCTACCAAGCACAGGCTGGATAATAATTTAAAATAAAGTTATAACTTAGTTAATTTTTATGATTTTTTTAATATGTGAATGTAAGAGGTATCATGGATAAGTGTTTTAATGATGATCATAAAATATTTATAATCCATTGATATGTATTGACATTTACCAACTATTTAATTCATATATTTATATTACAATATAATATTTTATATTACAATATATTATGCTACTATATTAATAGATGAAATTCTATTTTCATTAAACACTACTTTTAAATTGTATTAAAACTTGAAATTTTAAAACTTTACATTTTGAGAACCACTATAATAATTAAATGAACATATTTAATACACTTTAATATTTATAAATATTTAACTAAAGGATAAAAACAAAATTTATGAAATTAGCATATATATAAATTTAGAACATCTTTATAATTTAGATATTTTTTATTTATTTTACTTGTTAGATTATATGAGTTGTGAGATAATTGGCATGACTCAAGGGCATCTAACCACTCAAAATCATCTATGACCTTGGCCACACCAACCCTTAAAATTGCTAGATTACCCCATAAAGTACCTTAACATAACACTGTGTCACATTTTACTTTAAAGCCCATAAGCCTTCTTAAATTAAAAAACTATTTATACCAACAATTATCAAGCTATTCTTTTAAATTTTATATTTAAATAATTTTTAAAATAAAATTTACTTATTAATTCAACTTTTATTTTTATAATGATATTTTAAATCAATTAGTATATAAATATAATAAATATTTGTAATAATTAAAAACTTATTTTATTTTTAAATTTAATTATTATTTAAATTTCTTATTTATTAATACTAAAACTATAATTTTAATTTTAAACTTTCAATATTTGAAATTCATTTTCCAGTAGTCATTATTAATATTTCTTTTAATTTGAAATTAGTTGTAACAATTCTTTTAGCTTTCTACATTAAAAATTCGTTCTCCTAACTATCATTTCATTTAGTTCCTTGGAATAATTTAAAGTTTTGGGTTTTCAATCAATTGCAAAATGTTTAATTCCCAAGCCCAAATTTTGAAAACTTAGATATATAGAATAAAAGATTAAAACATAAAAAACAAATAACTTGATTCTCAGAGTTATAAGAGAAATAAAATTAAAAAATTATTCTTGAGTGTACTGTTTTATAAAAATAATGTTTAATTCCCATCCTCAAATTTGTAAAGCTTAGACATATATAAAATTTAAATTTGATAGAATAAAAGACTAAAACATAAAGAACAAGTAACTTGATTCTTGGAGTTATAAGAGAAATAACATAAAAGATTGATTCTTGAGTGTACTCTTTTGTCAAAATGATTCTTGAGTGTAATTTTTTTTGTAAGGAAATGAAATTGACTAAGCAATAAGGATGGACATCATATTTCTAAATGATAAGAGTTAGTGTAAAATGTTAATTGCTCTATGGTAACAGTGGCTCTTGGATGGTAACAATGGAAAAATATTTTAAGTAACATTGTCATAACCTCGAGATTAGACAACCAGGCTTGAGATTAGACGACCATTCCGTCTCCTGGATGCCCGGAGGTGACCCGACATTTTTATCACCAACCCAGAATTTTTATCGCGGAAAAATGTTAACATCAAAGAATGGATAACCCGGAAAGAAACCCAAATAAATTATCTCAGAATTCTGAAATGAGCAAGCGATATAATATCCGGAAGTCGATCCACTCTTGAGCTAGGGTTTCAGGGTTTCAGAGCTTCCCTTCATAACAACACTCTTGCAAATGAGAGAATTGTTGGCAGAACGAATGACCCTAACTCCTCCGTTGGATTAAAGGTTGATGAGATCAGCAATGCAATGTTGCATACCTCGAGCGGTGATAGCTGGGAGAGACTTTTGGAGAAGTGTAGAGCGATACTTATAGCAATAATAAGTTTAAGATGGTATATAACATATGAATATTAAAACTTGTCTCAACACATCAGAACAAAAATACAGACCAAGTTTTGTGATAAGTTTGAAGGCACCAAGTAAAGTATTGCATAATATCAGGTAACCTATACCTAACAAATCTGCAATTTTGGAGAAAATCAAAGGATACACATTTTTTTTTAGAACATTTCATTTGGAGTAGGGATTCAATCAATTAAAATTCCTTCCAAAATAACATAGATATAAGCTGGCCTTCATTGCTCCTCATGGTCATTGTCAATGAAGGTAATTCCATGTAAGTTGAAGAACACCCGTCTTCAATCTCAAAAGGGAAGAAAAGACAATTTTAGAGGTTTGATGATTGATGATTGATGATTTGTCAGTATATAACATATGAATATTGATTAACCTTGATATGTTACATTGTTGTGTAAAAGGGTGTTAATATTGAATGAATATTGAATTAATCTAGTAATTACAAATTGGGATAGTTTTTTTCATCACTTTAAATGAATTTTATCTACACTCAGTTTGTGAAACGTACACCTGAATGAGTTCCTCGGAACACATTAAGAGAATAGAGGACAAAACATTGTCTCCAATTGATCTCAATAAGTGCAAAGAGGAGAGAATATTACTAACTTATACTATAGATCATCAACAATTCAAAAGCAATAATAAAGAATCATGAAAACCGTGGAAATAATATGAAGTTTGTGCCGAGTAAATGAAACAGCCTGAATGATGGTATGCGACATCAAGATAGTTGGGTGGCAACAATGATGGTGACAGATCAGTTGCAGATAGCATCATTTTTCTTTTGAGGCTCTTTTTGAGAAACTAAATCCCAAATGGTTCCAAAGTAAAGGAAAGGCTACAATGCTCACGTAAAATTGAGTGTCATAGGGTGCTAATCTACTGGTAGCTATAACCTGTTGTGCCAGTCATATAAAAATGCCACTCTTATCACAACTAATAAAATAAATATCAAGTGTTTCCTTTCCATAGATCATGGACAACATGAGGAAAAAACAAAGTAAAAGTATATAAAATGAAATCATATCTCATCAGGTAAGAGACCCAGGACATACTATCAACATTAACAAAAGTTGATGGTTAATTAAGTGGGTTCCATCTTAGAATAAATTCTAAGGTGTTATGTAGGGATGTCTATTTGTAAAGGTCCTTATGAAGTATTGTTAAGCTCATGAAGGATAGGTCATAGTATAAGACTATGTAATTGTACAAATTGTCTTTCAATTTAACCTTTTGATTAGTGCATCTATATGTAATGATGAAATCCATTCCATATGTAATTTTTCTATTGGGGGAAATGCTATTGAAAGGAACTTAACCTTAATAGGTAACATATGCATAGTTTGGACCTACAAGTTCTTGAGTGACACCATACCTAAACCATTGTAACTAATAAGAAACAGAAATATTATATTCAGATTTGGGCTCAACTAGGGTCAAAGTGTGAAGAGTAAGCACACATGCAACACAAGTTATTGTATGTAGGAAGATATCATACATTAGTAGTTGTATGACCTTCATAAGAAAGTCAATAGGACTGACAACAAAAGTACCTCTAGTGTAAATACATAATGGGAGTGTAAAAGCAAGTCCTAGTGCTTCTTGGTTAATAGCATAAAGACATTATTAAGCTTATTAGCACATTCTCAAAATTTCACTCAAATTTCTAATATAACTTAAAATGTGCAACCTCAAACTCCACAAACTTAATGGACATAACCATATAGATACAGATGGGGTTCTGTTAATATCCCATAGAGAAGAACCTTTCAGAAAGGTGCTTAGAGTAGGATGATTGAAGATCTTACAATTATACTTTTTGAGGAAAGTGATAAGGTAATAATAATCAGTGGGTTTCTACTTAGCTGAGTAAAGTATACTTGTAGATTAGAAATGATGGTGGTTGATGCATTAGAGCAATTCAAAGTAGCCTAATGAATTACATGAATGTTACCCTAGATTTAGAACATGATTGTCCGAATTAATAAGAAAATTCTTGATAAATCAAAAACGTTTTCTCATTAATAAAACTTATGATGATCTAAAGATCCTATGCTAGTAATAACATAATGAATGCATCGAGAAGGTTCTAAGAATAAGCAATCATGTAATAGTAAACATTAGAATTATTCAACCATAAGGATGCCTATGTGGTATTGGTAATCGAGGTTGTTATGCAAGGATAGGGGGATTTAGCAATCTAGTCACTGAAGTCACAATCGTACCAGCTAGAATACATATGTTATACCACTATTCCCTACCAAGAAATATTGGGAAGCTTACCTAACAAATTGCATTGGTAATCTTGTCTGGGTTGAATAGGACAACATAAATATTGCTGCATAAACCATGTGGGATGTTATGGTAATAGATTTGATAACTGATCTCTTTGTTTGAGGGGTGAATGATGCAGGAGCATTTAGCCCAAGGGAAATCATTGTAAATAGTAGACATAGGGGGTCATGCATTTTTGGAATTGGTTTCCTAAGTTCCAAGTCAGTTTAATATTTAGGCTTTTAAGTGTGATTAAATTAGATATTCTCAAAATAAATAAATGAGAACGTAGGAACTAGGGAGAGCTTTTAGGCATAAAAGTAATGGATGTGGATCATTAAGTGATAAGGAGGCTTTTCTATTTTAAAACATGGAAAAGATGGAATAAAGCCTCAAGAGGCTTTTTGTCATGTGTATGCATTGCATGTAGAGCTTTAAAGATTTTATGTTTTAAATCATTATGTAAAGCATGTTGTTGTATTGGATAAGGACCAAGAAGGTCTATCCTTAATTTGAAATAAAGAGGTAACAAAGCTCAGATGATAGGGGAAGAATGTTGGGAGGTTTATGTGTGGAAGCAAAGGTCTGGCTTCAATGTCAAGTAGGGTCAATTTATTGTAAATCTGGCCATGAGAGGGAGGCCTCTCTATAACTCTGTGAATACTATTGTTTTAATAAAGAATCATTTTGTCAAGTGTTCTAAGTGGATGGATCTGTGACCTATTATGATGCATGAATGGTTGCAGTCCTTCTATGGAGGCATATCTGTTAATATGACTTATTGTTGAGTATGAATCTATTGCAGGAGGAGTCAAACTAAAGAGAGGTAGCCTCAATATTTTTCTGGGATGCTAATGGAATGAGTCTTTTATTCAGAATTTGTGAGTTCTTTTCTGCTTTCACAATAATCTAAAGTGTACTTGTTGGCACTATTGTTACAATTGATTCAAGATGTGGCAATATAGCAACCAATTCGGCTCAGCCTTCAGTATATGTGCTGGTACTCTTGATTAAAGATCTCGCAGTGGAGCAAAAATATTCATGCCGTGGGTGTGTGCGCTATTGTGACAATTGATTAAAGATCTCACAATGGAACAAAAGATGCTGATCCTCTTTTCTTTCGTGTTATGTTAAAAGGTTGAAGACGTTGCTGTGCAAGATCAATGTATATCAAGATCGACTGTTGATGGGCGTTGAAGCTGAGGACAAACTGTATGACATATGTTAGAAAACTATATATTACGGAGCAATGGAACACATAAAATATTGCAGAAATATAAACACAGAAAACGCACAAAACAAGAGAGACACAGATATACGTGGTTCACCCAGTTTGGGCTATGTCCACCTCGAACAACCGGTCCTTCCTTTTTATTATCCAGCAAAATGAAGAGACACAACCTACAACAAAGCCATTGTAATATCCTCTGTTTTCTCTCACAATCTCACCTCTCTATTTCTCCCTCACACAGAATACACATCTATATCGCCGCCTCAAATACAATACCCTCATACAAAGAGAGGGGTTGCCTTCTAGGGCAAAAAAACCCTAAACTAAACATAAGTTCTACCGTCAGATCATCTGCCTAATGAACGGCTCAGATTGACTAGAAATTACTATACTTTTACAAGGCAAATTTACATCTGTTTTTAGCTTCGGGGGCGCTGGCCCCCGGACACTCCAGCCGGGGGGGATCGGCCCCCCCGGACCCCCGCGGGGGGAACAAGTCCCCCCCGCGTGGAGGGGTGTAAAAAGATTCCTGGGGTATACATCCGGCTGAAACAAAGACCTCTGAACAATCATGCTACACACACAACAATCTCCCACTTGGAGAATGATTGTAGCAACTTCATCTCTACTTGATTCGCTGGACAATGACTCCTCTCTTGGACTTGGCTGTTCCTCATCTTCATCGTCATCCTTGAAGACCAATTGAAACTGAGCATGTTCTTAGTTTCTCCCTGGTTACAACTTTTGTTAGCATATCTGCAGGATTCTCACTAGTGTGTATCTTTTCCAGCTTCAACTATCCATCTTCCAACAATGATCGTATGAAATGGTACTTGAGCTGTATGTGTTTAGTCCTAGAATGAAATGCTGAGTTCTTTGCAAGATGAATGGCACTTTGGCTATCATTGTATAACGTGCCCTTATCATGCTCCTTACCCAATTCACCCATAAACCTTTGTAACCAGATCATTTCTTTACTAGCCTCTGTAGCAGCAATATACTCTGCTTCTGTTGTTGAAAGTGCAACAACACTTTGGATTTTTGAAACCCAACTGATAGCTGTTCCTCCAATAGTAAATACATATCCTATAGTGCTCCTCATGTTATCTCTGTCACCTGCCATATCTGCATCAACATATCCCTGTAGGGAAATGTTTGAAACACCAAAGCATAATGCTTGATTTGTGGTACCTTTCAAATATCTGAGAATCCATTTCACTTCCATCCAATGTTCATTTCCTGGATTGTTCATGTACCTGCTTACAACTCCCACTGCATGTGCAATATCAGGCCTTGTGCAGACCATTGCATACATTAAGCTTCCAACTGCTGATGCATATGGAACTTTAGACATATAATCCATGTCTTCTTGGGTCTTTGGGCACATTTCCTTACTAAGTTTGAATGGCTAGCAAAAGGTGTACTAACTGGTTTTGCATTGTGCATGTTAAATCTTTTCAACACCTTTTGTATGTACTCATTCTGAGACAATGTTAATTTACGATTTTTCCTGTCTCTAGTTATTCTCATACCAAGGATTTGTTTTGCAGCTCCCGAATCCTTCATTGCAAATGAATTTGCCAATTTTCTTTTGAGCACATTTATTTCCTGCATGTTAGATCCTGCAACAAGCATGTCATCTACATACAATAACAATATAATATAGCTGCCATCATTTTGCTTTTTCAGATAAACACAATGATCAGAGTGACATCTAGTATAACCTTGTTCAGACATAAACTTATCAAATTTTAGATACCACTTGCCTTGGAGCCTGTTTTAAGCCATACAAGCTCTTCTTCAATCTGCACACAAGTTTCTCCTTCCCTTTCACTTCATATCCTTGTGGCTGCTGCATATATATCTCTTCTTCCTCCAAATCCCCATGGCGAAAGGTTGTCTTTACATCTAACTACTCAAGATGCAAATCTTCAACTGCTACTAGACTTAAAATAGTTTTGATTGAAGTCATTTTAACAACAGGAGAAAATATTTAATTAAAATCAATACCTTTCTTCTGTGCAAACCCCTTCACCACAAGTCTAGCTTTGTACCTCTGTTTTCCTCCATCTTCTTCCTTCAGCCTGTAAACCCATTTATTTTGCAATGTTGTTTTACCTGCAGGCAACCTGACTAAGTCCCAAGTCTGGTTATGTGCTAAGGATTCCATCTCTTCTTTCATGGCTTGCTCCCACTTCTTCCTGGTTTCTACCTGCACTGCTTCTTCATAACATTCTAGGTCACCAGAATCAGTCAACAATACATAATATAATGAAGGAGAGTATTGTTCAAGGGGCCTACTTATCTTGGCAGATCTTCTAACACCATTATCAGGTGTTTAAAGTGCTTGTTGCTATTGTGGTTGTTGTTTTGGCTGTTGATCATTATGATTTTCAGGCACCATCACTTTTCCTGTGATGTCGTCAAGCACCGTGTATTCTCTGTTTTCTTTTTCCTGATTCTTTTCCTGCAATTGATTCTTCTACAAGACTTTTTCATTGAATATTACATCTCTGCTCCTAATGATTTTGTGATTTTCATAATCATATAAGCGATAACCAAAACATTTAACACCTATCCAATAAAGGTACATTTCTTGATTTTGCTCAAGCTTTGTTCTATTTTCTTTATTAATGTGGACAAAGGCTTCACAACCAAAAGTCTTTAAAAATGAGTAGTTTACCTTTTTACTTGTCCATGCCTCCTCTGGAATACCACCATCCAAGGAACTTGAAGGCCCTTTGTTTATTAGATAAACAGCAGTGTCTACAGCATCTTCCCAAAATTGTAAAGGCAATCATGCATGCAATCTCATGCACCTTGTATGCTCCATGATTGTCTTGTTCATCCTTTCTGACACGCCATTTTCTTGTGGTGTTCTTGGAACTGTCTTCTCTCTATGAATTCCATTTTCTGAATAGTATCTATCAAACTCTTTGTTGCAATATTCACCTCCATTATCTAATCTGAGACACTTCAACATTTTTCCTGTCTCATTTTCAACCAAAGCTTTCCATTTCATGAAAGTATCAAATACATCAGATTTATTTCGAATACAATAAATCCACGTTTTTCTGGTTGCATCATCAATAAAAGTAACATAATAACGAGAGCCACCAAGAGATGATACTTGAGCAGGTCCCCATACATCTGTATGCACAAGCTCTAATTTTTTGCTCTTCTTTTCTTTCCCAACTCTAAGGAATCTAACTCTCTTATGATTTCCATAAACACAATTCTCACAGAATTTTAAATCAACATGCTTCAAACCTGGCAACAAATTTCTTGAGTGAAGAATCTACATCCCCTTCTCACTCATGTGCCTAAGCCTATAATGCCACAAGGTCGTATCTTCTCCTATAGAGGTTAAAGCATTAACAGAATTAGAAATACCATTGCATAAATACAATGTACCAAACTTTTCTCCTTTCGCTATTACCAGGGATCCTTTAGTGACCTTCCAGGTTTTATCTATGAAAGTAGTTATGCAACCTTCTCCTCCCAACTACCATGTTGAAATCAAATTTTTCTTTAGATCTAGAACATGCCTTACCTCCTTCAACGGCCATTGATTTCCATTTTGTTGTTTTACAAGAAGCTTACCCATTCCAAAAATTTTATAGGGTTTATCATCACCCAAATGGACTTGTCCAAAATCTCCTTGAACATAGTCATGAAAATATTTCTTATCGGGTGTGGCATGGAATGAGGCCCTTGAATCTACCACCCATGAATTAGTAATATTTTTGAAAGAAAGAATCAAAGCATATTGTAACACCTCACTTGTCACATTTGCTTCGTGATTGTTTTCTTTTTGTGCATCTCCTTCTTTTCCCTTCTGAGATCTATAGTCTTTCTTTAGGTGTCATTTCTTTCCGCATTTCCAGCACACTATCCTCGATCTAGACTTGGATCTGCCTTTCCTTGATTTATTGCAATATCTTGAGATCTTTCCTCTTTCCATTTTCTTCCCCTAGACTCTCACTCAAAGCATTACTTGATGTCTCACCAGAGCTTTTCCGTTGCATTTCCTTGCTAAGGATAGCACCAACAACATCATCAAACTTTAAAGTACTAGATCCAAAAATAGAGTTACTAATGGCCATTACTAAACCATTCCAACTTTCTGGCAATGAGCACAAGAATAACAGAGCTCTAACTTCATCATCAAAGTTTACCCCTACAGAACTTAACTAACTTGTAACTGTATTAAAATCATTTAAATGATCAGTGACAGATCCACCCTCTAACATCTTCATGTTAAATAAACACTTCATAAGAAATACCTTATTTGACGCCGAGGGTTTTTCATATAGTTTGGCTAATGCCAACATTAAACCCTGTGTTGTCGTTTCCTTTGAAATATTAAATGCTACCGATGTCGCTAGGCACATCCGTATTGTTCCAAGTGCCTTTCTGTCGAGAATATCCCATTCTATGTCTGTCATACTCGTCAGCTTCTTTGTCTTTCTGCTCAATGGTAGGTACATATCTCTCTAAAATAGATAATCTTCCATCTACATCTTCCACATCTGGTAGTTTTGGCCGTTGAATTTTTTGACACTAAACCTACCATCTTCCGCCATTTCTCCCACTCGAACCAGGAACCCTTCTCTCCTGCGATTTTATCAGCCAAATAGGCCTTCGGCTCTGATACTAGTTGTTAGAAAATTATATATTACAGAGCAATGGAACACATAAAATATTGCAGAAATATAAACATAGAAAACACATAAAACAAGAGAGACACAGATATACGTGGTTCACCCAATTTGGGCTACGTCCATAGAGAAACAGCCAGTCCTTCTTTTATTATATTATCCAGCAAACTGAAGAGATACAACGTACAACAAATCTGCTCTAACTCCCTCTTCACTCTCAATCTCCTCTCTTTTCCTCACTCCGAATACAGATCTACATAGACGCAATACAATTCCCTCATATATAGTGAGGGGTTGCCTTCTAGGGCAAAAAAAACCTAAATTAAACATAACTTATACCATCAGATCATTTGCCTAATGAATGGCCCAAATTGACTAGAAATTACTAGAATTTTACAAGGCAATTTTACATATATTTTTAGCTTTTGGGGCGCTACCCCCGAACCCGCGCCGGGGGACCACTGGCCCCCCGACCCCCAGTTGGGGGATTAGTCCCCCCGGTCCCCCGCGGGGGGAAAAGTCCCCCCCCCCAACCCCCCCCCCACACCCCCCCACATAGAGGGGTGTATAGTCTTCTTGGGGTATACATTCAGCTGAAACCTTTGAATACAGAAGATAATCAGGCTCCACACCTAACACAGACCGTTTGGTGTAGGAGTCCCAACAGTTGGTCGTATGGTAATGCCTTGACCATAATTTCGCACAGAGGCAAGTAAGATCTTTGTTGGTTGCAAGGGTGTGACCACTGCAGTGAATCAAGGAAGGTACATGAGAGGTTCTAACACAGGTGGGTTGAGATGAGTGTGCCCCTTGGCAACCTATGATAGTACTCGGATGAGAAGGGAATACACAAGCAAAGATGCATCACAAGCCAGAAAGAAAGTCAGTCGGCAATCCAAAGTGATGGTTAAAACAACATCACATATGCAACATGATTCATATAATTGCATACAAAACAGTTCATACACAACTATGTAAGTTAAAAAACATATATTGCTACAGCAACCAAAACAATCCAACTATAATAACAACATATGCATGAAAACGTGTTGGCTCTTATTATATAAAGAAGTGTAAGATCCATTCATACAATACATCCATGTAAACCCACTAGCCCCAATAGTGGAACGTTACAAACACATCCACCTGCTCCTCCAAGGAGATGTACTAGCTTCGTGCAGTGGAGAAGTCAAGGTGTGTTACAATGTTATCCAAGCTCTCTCCAAGATAGTCTTATCGGAAGCTTGGCTGACCAAAAGCCTATACAATGAGTTATGAGGGACTATTTATAGCAAAGGGTGGGGTGACCCTTGACATTCCCCTATGTGACAATTCATCTACCCTCATGACTCTTCATCTACTCTATGACTGTTACATCCAACTATTGACACTTGACTTACACTTGACATGACATTACATTACAATGCACATGTACTCATTTGAGATAATATGGATTGAGCAAGCCATGCAAGACATCATTGACACTTGGCTCATTATGATGAGACCAACTCTTTGGCATGCTTGCGATGGTGAAGGTGATGAGTTGCTGCCAAGCTTGGTCGTCCGTGATGGTGTGCATGCACCTCATGGTGACATCTTTCTGAAGCAAACTCTTTCCTCCATTACAGTCGGTGCATTGGTTTGGCTCCTTCATCCAACTTGTATGCTAACATGAGCATGGTCTTCTTGGGTGTGGTTGAACTGGCAACACACTAATGAATAGCATTTGTGTTGATATTCAAGTGTGTGCTGGTGGTCATGCGCATCAACTTGTTGAAGTACATGTTCATCTCCAGTTGGACTTGCTTCTTGTCTTCTTCTTGTTGAGTGTGTTGAATGGGTTGGATTGCATGTGTGTGCACAATGACATGCATGTTGCTAAATCCCTTGCATGCAATCAACAAAACTGCTCACCATGTCTGCTCCATGCTAGCTGCTGGGATGGATCTTTAAGTTGTACGGGCATAGTTTCATCTATGAGTGCATGTTGCACCCACTGTTGTTCATGTTCTTGCTGCAACTCATTCGTCTACCTGTGCAGCTTCATGTTCTTCCTTGAGTTGCTTCTTCAGCACTTGCAACTCCTTATTTGTTCCATTCTCTATCTTTGCATGATGTTCATGTCGTCATCACTTCATAGTGTGAGTTTTCAAATTTGCTTTCATCATCAGTGGATATGCTTGATATTGTAACTTTTTTCCACCTCTGTGTTGTCAACAACCTTTCCCTTGAATTCGTTTCATTCGTTTCGTTCACTTCATTCATTGCGTTCATTGTGTTCACGACATTCATTATGTTTGTTGCATTCACAATGTTCACTGCATTCACTACATTCACTTCATTCAATATGTTTCCTTCATCTATTGTTCATGATGCTTCTTTTTGTGATATCTTGATGTTCTTGTCTATGAACAACTTGATATCTTCATGAATAGGCAAGCTCATAGACATTTTATCGACTGCATCTCCAGGTGTGCTCTGAACAATGTCTTCAACTCTGCCCTCTTGGAAACCATTGTACCTACACTGATAAGAGGCAGATGAACACCTGTAATACCTGGAAACATGGCAACACTCATGGCAAGCAATCTGTCAATCGAAAACCAAAATGAACTTGAGAACTGACTTTCAACATACCTGTGTGACTGATTGTGAAGGTTGTGCAATTTCAATCGCAAGGTCAGGATACTAACTGAAAAGAGAGCGAAAGGCATAGTTTGGGCTTCTCGGAGACTGGCTGACTATTGGAACTACGCAATGCACAGTCTAGTCTAGTTGTTGACTATTCGAATTATGCAATGCTCAATCTCAGCTGGAAATGGTTGTAGGCTCAGTGACTGCATTACGCAATTTTATGGGCCAGTTGTCACTGTCCCTCAGAAATGCGTAAAACAATCCTGAAGGACAATACCTATGCAGAAATGTGCACTTTTGGGGAGGAAGAGAGAGCCTTCCTTCCCCAAATTGCGCAATGTTGTCTCAGTGAAGGCAAAGTCCGGACTAAGGTTGGTCTGACACGCTGACGGGCAACTAAAAGCAAATACGATAGTGGATGCATAGTGACACTTTGCGAAATTATAAGTGATTGATAGTGCATGCAAACATGAATGAAAGATTCAGTAAACAGATCAACATGCATCTGGGTGAAGCAAGTTGTTGAATCAACGACCGTTCGTGAAAAATAATTTCATGCATGCGATAGCAGTGAGATAGCAACAAAAATTGAGACAATGCTAGGACAAGCTAATATACATGTAAATGATAGAAAGCATTCAAAGAAAACAAGAAAACAGTACTAATATAACTGAAAACACAAAAAGCAATAGAAATGCAACACATGTCATGGAAAGCAGCCTTACCCCAAAACAGTTGAGCTAAATGTGCTAACAGCTCCTATATGTGATGTGGGATGTTAGAGCTGTAAGGTCAATGTGAGGGATGAGCTCTATAGTGTCCAACTAATGAGTTTTGATAACATCGAAGTTCTGACATGCATGCCACAAATTTAGGGAAAGCGACACTTGGTGGGAGGTTTTTGAAGTGATCCTTGCATGTAACCTCCAACTGCTAAAAGTAGATCCCTGAATCAATGGATGCCTTTACATGCTGCCTTGGTAGAAGTAGCCCATGTATGCAAGTCTATTTTTCTCGGTCCCGAAGGGAACTGATCAACTTAGTTGCACATGCAAGAGGTTGTTCGACTGCGGGGAGAAAATGTGCATTTTTGACTGGGAGTTGGGTTGGCTACCTAGGAGATTTGGGAAATTTCTAGGCAGAGCAACTAACTGTTGCCCAGATTTGCACAAATTCTATGTTGAGCAGCCCTGCTAGGGAAAATTACGCAATTTCTGCTTGGAGTGTTGACTGGCAAGATTGTGCAATTCTGGAGCCCAACAGGTTGCCAGACATGATTGCATAATTTATGGAGGGAAGGTTGGTTTCCCTCTAGAAATGTGCAATTTTCTTAGGGAGGCTTCTTAGCCTGTAGCTGGACAAAGTTTGGGTGAACAGCCTGTGAGAGGAATGCATCAAGCTGAGATCAACAGGCTGCCTTTGTGCAAGCAAAAAACTAAAACTTGTGAACTTGACGAATCAAGGCAAGCTACTGTGAAAAGTTGGTAGGGAGGCTCCAAAATGAGGCTAAGGCAAAATTTTGGAGGGTGGTTGTAGCTGCTACAACATTTGGCGACACACTGGTGGAACTCCAGCTCTCTGAATGGACCTTGTTCATGAAAAGCAATTCTAACACCTCTAGAAGTATTCTTCAGTTCTCAACTCATCTTGGTTTCACACTAGTTTGATTTTAAGATGTAGCATCTTCCAAGATCTTGGTCGATTGAAACACATTCCAAGCCAAGGAAACACAGTTGTTTCAATTGGGGTTGAGGGTTATATTGATGCATAAGAAATATAGTCGTCAGAGTCTTAGTTTCATCTCTGGTGTTGCTCTGTTGCCAACAGGCCTAGACAATGCCCCAGCAGAGTCACATAGGAACACAATCATGGCTCCGCTGCCAGTGAGCCTGGTCAGTACCCTAATGGAGTTACTTGCATCACCTCCCTGCGCAAGAAGTCATTCTCTTTTTTCACCTTATTCATTTTTCACTTTGAATTTTTTGACTTTTTCATTTTTTAATTTTTCATTTCTTTAATTGTTTATAGCACTTATTCATTTAAGAGGTAGAAGATGGATCCCAAGTTATTGAGAGAATAAGAGGTTGTTCCAATAGAGAAGTAGTTTATTGTATCTCTGACATGTCATTTAAGGTTTTCCCCCTCACCTTACTCTACTTTACCGAGCTGGTAAGGGTTAACCAAAAAGCAACCGGCTAGAGAAGGTGACACTAGTTAGCATGCAAGCATTGTTTTTTCACCAAGGTTCACTTCGAACAGTACGTATTTTCCTTCGACTTATCATGGACTAAAAGTAACAAGTTCATCATACAAATGAAGGATGACAGATAACCAAGTAGTGATAGTTGTACAAGCCCTCTTGTACTTCACTGGGCTTGTTTCAAGAGTCATACATGGTTTCATGTGAAACTAACCTATGAATGAAACAAGTGAACTAACAAACAACAAAGCAAAGCAAGAGCAAAAGCAAAATTGAAAGCAAATCGAGTAAGCAAACTAGCAAGCAAACAAACAAATAAACAAAGCATGTAAACGAGCAAGCATGCAAACAAACACTACTCCTACTCCTACACTAATGGTGCATGGGCCTGAGCACGTGAAGTGATGTTTCTAATGCAGCCACTAGTGCATTGGTTGGCCCATGTTGGTGAACGCTTGGTCCACGAGCAACCCGGTTGTGCGAACTAGCAAGCAAGAAAGATATAGCAATGAAGACAGACATGCTTCATGTTTGACATTGCCCATAGGACATAAGTGAGTGCAAGTGCATGACGAGCAGTACGTGGACTTATCATGGTGTTGTGTGACACTGTGTACAACTTTGAAGAATAACCACACTCTTGACTGAGACATGAAAGCAAACAAAAGAAACAAAGATAAGTTGTGTTGTGCATGTGTTCTTGCAATGTAAGATTCCTCCAATGCATGAGGGATGGGATCGTGTTGTTTGAGTGGAGGAAGTATGATCTGTGTGTAAGATGGATCTTCAATGCATACAGATGAGTGATGAGGAGCCTTGGGTGTTTGAACATTTTCGTGATCGGAAGCGAGACTAACCCTAAGAGAGCGAGGGCCTGACATAACCATTAGCTTGGGCTAAAGTGCCTTGACAGTCTTGGGTGTTTCAACTTCATCATCGGATAGATCATCATAAACCTGTGGCTTCGAAAGATCAACTGTGATAGAGCCATGATCATGATCAAATACAGAAACAAATGGATCATGACTGCCATGATTATAAAAATCAATGATTTCATACACATCCTCATGATTAGATGAATGCAACAGAGGGGTAGATGAAAAGTGTACAAACTCATCCTCTGTGTTTCCAGAAAAGACAGATGAAAGATCAAGTGGATTTTCAATGAATAGCTTATCCTCTCTATTGTCGAATGATGGACCAACATCTGGTGAGTCCTGCGAGTGATCAACAATGGGTACATCCATGGATGAAGACACACATGAGAAATCATGGATGGCAGGTTCACCAAAGATGTTAGGAAAGAATAAAAGGGGCTTGGACGGAAGGGAGTCCTCCTTCGCTAAGTGTTGATGCTCAAGCTCCCACGCATACTCTTCATGAATGATAGTGCATGTTGGTTATGCAACACCAACTCCATCAATGGTTTTGTCCTCATTCACAACAAGTGAAGAGTCTGAATAGACGAACATAAGACAAAATCATCTAGAGGAACACCCAAGTGTGAAGATGGAGGTCGTAGAATAGAATGCATATGAGAACTCGAAGGACTCACAACCAAATTTGTGCAAAAATTGAGTGAAGTGATGTTGGGAGGATGTGAAAGTTGAACAAGTGTGTGATCATGATCCTCAACATCAGTCAACAGTGGTGGAGTTGTTGAATGAGAGGAAGGCAGACAGTCAATCGAGACAATGATTGCATCCACATGAGATTGTGCATCTCCATCAATGAAGAATTTTGAGAGAGGCTTGATCTCAAGATTCTTCTTGGGACGGGTAGATTTATTAAGGCAATACTCAAACCGGTCCCAAAGATAGGCAAATTTCGTCTGGCTCCTTAGCACTTGAAATTGCAAGTCACGGAGGCGCTGCCAAAAATCAATAATTGATTCATGCAGAGTCATTCGTTGCTATAACAATTTTCGGTCAAGATACTCTAGATCAAAATGATATAAAGTGTCTTCAATAAGATCACACAAGTGCTCAAGTGAGTGCACGTTGTCAGCTGGTAGGCTGAGCAGCCATCGACGTGGAGATTCATGAAGTGTGTGTGCAAGAAGCAAGTTTTGCTGATCGTCAGAACACCCAGCTTCCTCATGAAGCATGGAAAGAAAGTCATGTAAGTACTTGAGCCAGGCCACTTCGCCTTCACCATCATACGTGTAAGTGGACAAGAGATGGAAAAACTCCCCTGTGATGGAGACATCTTCACGATTTGAAAAATAACGTGGAGGGAGAAGAGTGCAAGAATCCATGAAAGATATGAAAAGGTTCAAAACTGGATGAGAGGACACAACTTGTCATTAGGCCCTCCTTCTAGTGCTGGAAATGTTGATGGTGTTGGATCTGCCAACATGTCAAGGGGATCTCCCTAGTAAGAAGTCCCAATTAGACCTCACACCGTTTGGTGTAGGAGTCCTGGCAGTGGGTCGTATGGTAATGCGTTGACCGTGATTTTGCACAGAGGCAAGTAAGATAGTTGTGTTGGTAGCAAGGGTGTGACTGCTACAGTGAATTAAGGAAGGTGCATGAGAGGTTCTAACACAAGTGGGTTGAGATGAGTGCGCCCCTTGGCAACCTGTAATAGTACTCGGATGAGAATGGAACACACGAGTGAAGATGCATCACAATCTGGAAAGGAATTCATTTGGAAATCCAAAGTGATGGTTAAACCAACAGCACATCTGCAACAAGATTCATATAATTGCATACAAAACAATTCATAAACAACTATGTAAGTTAAACAACATACATTGCTACAGCAACCGGAACAGTCCAACTACAAAAAATACATATGCATGAAAACGTGTTGGCTTTTATTATATAAACAAGTGTAATTTCCAGTAATACAATACATCCATGTAAACTCGCTAGCCCCAACAGTAGAACGTTACAGCCACATCCGTCTACTCCTCCAAAGAGGTGTACTAGCTCCGTGCAATGGAGAAGCCAAGGTGCATTACAATATTGTCCAAGCTCTCTCCAAGATAGTCTTATCATAAGCTTGGTTGACCAAAATCCTATATAATGAGTTATATGAGGGACTATTTATAGCAAAGGGTGGGGTGACCCTTGACATTCCCCTTTGTGATAGTTCATCTACCCTCATGAATCTTTATCTACTCTATGACTTTTACATCCAACTATTGACACTTGACTTACACTTGACATGACATTACATTACAATGCACATGTACTCATGTGAGACAACATGGCTTGAGAAAGCCATGCAAGAAATCACTGACACTTGGTCTATTTTGATGAGATTAACTATTTGGCATGCTTGTGATGGTGAAGGTGGTGAGCTAATGCCAAGCTTGGTCGTCCTAATGGTGTGCATGCACCTAATGGTGATATCTTGCTGAAGCGAACTCTTGCCTCCGTTGCAACCAGTGCATTGGTTTAGATCCTTCATCCAACTCATCTCCTAACATGTGCATGGTCTTCTTGGGTGCAGCTGAACTGGAACACACTGATGCATAGTGTCCATGTTGATCTTCAAGTGTGTGCTGGTGGTCATGCGCATCAACTTGCCGAAGTACATGTTCAGCTCCAGTTGGACTTGCTTCTTGTCTTCACCTTGGTGAGTGTGCTGAATGGTTTGGATTGAATGCGTGTGTGCAACAACATGCATGTTGTTGAATCCCTTGCATGCGATCAACAAAATTGCTCACCATGTCTGCTCCATGCTAGCTGCTGGGATGGATCTTTAACTTGTACAGGCGCAGCTTCATCTATGAGTGCATGTTGTGCCCACTATTGTTCCTGTTCCTGTTGCAACTCATTCATCTATATGTGCAGCTTCATGTTCTTCCTTGAGTTGTTGCTTCAGCACATCCAACTCCTTCTTTGTTCCATTCTTTGTCTTCACACAATCTTCATGTCACGTCGTCACCTCATAGCCTGAGTCTCCAAAGTTGCTTTCATCATTAGTGGATATGCTTGATCTTGCAACTTTGTTCCACCTCTATGTTGTCAACAACCTTGCTCTTGAATTTTTTGCATTTGATGCATTTGTTGCATTCGCTACATTCACTTCATTTGTTGTATTCACTGCATCCCTTGTGTTCCCTGCATTCACTATGTTTGCTGCATTCGTTGCGTTCGTTGCATTCACTGTATTTGGTATGTTTCCTTCAACTGTTTTTCATGATGCTACTCATTGTGATATCATGATGTTCTTTCCTATGAACAACTTGATATCTTCGTGAGTAGGCAAGCTCATAGAAATTTGATTGACTACATCTCCAACTGTGCTTTGAACGGTGTCTTCGACTCTGCCCTCTTGGAAACCATTGTACCTACACTACTGAGAGGTAGATGAACACCTATAATACTTGGAGACATGGCAACACTCATGGCAAGAAATCTATCAATCGAAAACCAAAATGAACTTGGGAATTGACTTTCAACATACCTATGTGACTGATCATGAAGGTTGTCCAATTTCATCCGAGAGGTCGAGAGACTGACTACCAAGACTGCGAAAGGCACAATCTGGGCTACTTGGAGACTTACTGACTTTTGGAACTACGCAATGCACAGTCTAGTCTGGATGCTGACTATTGGAATTGCGCAATGCACAATATCAACTAGCAATGGCTGCAGGCTTAGTGACTGCATTACGCAATTTTCTAGGTCAGTAATCATTGTCCCTCAGAAAGGTGAAAAATAATCCTGGAGGATAGTGCCTGGGAAAAAATGAGCATTTCTAGAGAGGAAGACAGAGCCTTCCTTCCCCAGATTGTGCAATTTTGTCTCAGTGAAGGCAGATTCCGGACCAAGGTTGGTCTGACTCGCCGACGGGCAATTGAAAGCAAATATGACAGTGGATGCATCACGACACTTAGTGAAAGTAGAAGTGATTGACAGCGCATGCAAACATGAATGAAAGATTCATTAAACAGATCAACATGCATGTGGGTGAAGCGAGTCGTCGAATCGGTGACCATTCGTGAAAAAAAGTTTAATGCATGCGATAATAGTGAGATACCAACAAGAACTGAGACAGTGTTAGGACAAGCTAATGTACATGTAAATGATATTAAGAGTTCAAAGAAAACAAGCAAACAGTACTCATACAAGCGAAAACACAAAAAACAATAGAAATGCAACACAATTCATGGAAAATGGGCTTACCCAAAAACAACTGAGTTGGATGTGGTGAGAGATCCTAGATGTGATTTGGGATGTCAGATATACAAGGTAGATGTGATGGATGAGCTCTGCAGCATCTAGTTGATGAGTTTTGATAACATCGAAGTTCTGGCGTGCATGCCACAAATCTAGGGAAAGCGGCACTTGGTGGGAGGTTTCTAAAGTGATCCTTGCATGTAACCTTCAATTGCTAAAAGTAGATCCCTGAATCAAGGGATGCCTTTGCATGCTACCTTGGGAGAAGAAACCCATGCATGTAAGTCTCTTTTGCTCAGTCCCGGAGGGAACCGGTCAACTTAGGTGCACATGCAAGAGGTTGTTCGACTGCCGGGAGAAAATGCGCATTTCTAATTGGGAGTTGGCCTAGTTGCCCGGGAGATTTGCACAATTTCTGGGTAAAGCAACTGACTGCTACCTATATTTGCACAAATTGTGGGTAGAGCAGCTGACTGCTCCCTATATTTGCACAAATTCTAGGCTTATCAGCGCTGCTAGGGAAAATTGTACAATTTCTATTGGGAGTGTTGACTGGAAAGATTGCACAATTCTAGAGCCCAGCAGGCTACCAGACAGGATTGCGTAATTTTGGAGCCCAGTAGGCTACCAGATAAGATTGTGCAATTTCTGGAGGGAAGGTTGGTTTCCCTCCAGAAATGTGCAATTTCCTTGGTGAAGCTGCTCAGCCTACAACTGGACCAAGTCTAGGTGAACAACCTGTGAGGTGAATGCATCAAGCTAAGATCAACATGCTACCTTTGTGCAAGCAAAACACTGAAACTTGTGAAATTGACAAAGCAAGGCAAGATGTTGTGAGAATTTGGTAGGGAGGCTCCAACATGAGGCTGAGGCAAAATTTTGGAGGGTCGTTGTAGCCGCTACAACAAGAAGTTATTAAATTTATGAACCTTTTCTACATCCTTAGTAATCCATATTTTATATTATATCAAATATTCTTATGCTATTAACCAAGATATATAATTAATAAAAGTTGTGGTTAATTAGTTTTAGGATCATTAGAGAGTGCAATATATATGAATTTCTCCTACCTAAATATTTTAAACTTATTTTCAATTCTTTTCAGTGGCGAATCGATCCCACGTAGTAGTCCCAAATAAGAGAAAGTCTAATTGGAACTTTCCATTGGTTAATTATGCCCTTATTGATGAATAGATATTCCTACTTATCAATAGGATCTTGGAGAATATACCCAACATACTTATCATTTTTTTGAACACTATTTTGTACTCATGCACACTTTTCCCTTAAGTATGTTTTAAGTGGTGCTAGTAAATCCATTGATTCTCTACACATCAAATAGAGTATAATTAGGACTTAACAAGGGTTTTAGACACCTCCCAATTAGTTACTAGTGGATCAACCTCCAATGTGATTTTCTCACGAAGTTAATGCATGGACCTTTATTAGTGGGGAAAATTAAATCCTTTTATTTTATTTTATGTTATGGACACCGAAATAAATTTATAATTGTCATTACCACTAATTATACTGAACAATGTCAATATCACTTTAGTATGGTTTGATTCAAATGTCTTTCCCTTTTAAATAGAGATTGTGAAAGAGTAATGACAATAGAAATTGGTTTCTCTTTCTCTAATTTTTTTTAATTTCCTTTTCTGAGTCTTCATCATCTCCTATTTTTTGTCCATCCAACTTCTGAGTTTGAGCCACCAACCTCCCCAAAAGGTTCAAACGTATTCACTATAACCACCATGAGGACGATCATGTTGTGAGAGATATTAGTGAATTGTTCTTATAGCTTTGAGAATCTCTCCTCCCCCCATCTTGAGGGATGTGACCATTGGAATCAACTACCATTGCTTGGGTTCTAAGACTTCCTTCATAAGCCAATTCCTAAATCCTACAAATTTACACAAAATACTTAAAGAAGTTTTTATATTACCAACATAATCTATAAAGTTTCATAGATATTCCACTAGAACAATTTGTCACAATAAATCTTACAATATTTTGAAATCGTTTATCATACAATTTATTACCTTATACCTAATATTTATTATTACTAGTTTAGTGCTCAAATTTGTTAAAATAACTAAAAGGGAAATGAAAAAAACACATAAAAGAATATAATGTCCACACAAATGAACACACAATGTAACCTTTGAAATCGTATAGGGAGAAAACTAGGGGATAAGTTGAGGCTCATGCTCTTCTATAATTTTCTTCATTATTAAATGCAATTAGAAGGAATGGGCACTCACCATGGAGTTTCCATGGACATTGTGGTATGAATGATTGTTAAAGAATCTCATTTCCTCTGTTATGCTTCAATATTCCACTCACAAATGTTTTACATAGCCATGGAACAATAAAAATACCAAAAAATGGAAACCCCTTCTCTTCCTAACAACCTAATGTCTATCATAACATGATAGCTATCTAAAGTCGGGGTTAGGTATTTTACATGTCTAGGGTCCAAAACCCTTAATTTTGTTAGGATTTTGGACCCTATGGAATCTCCTTGAAATTCCACACATGTTTAACCACACATGTGTGAGTAAATGGTGCATTTATAACATTCATTCATTCATAGAGTAAGTCAACTTGCAAGTGACATAAATTCCACATACGAACTCCAATTTAGGTGAATTTCACTCCACTAGAAAGCTTTCATGTGTAGAAAAAAATGAGGTGCTACAAATTATGTTAACAAAGTTTTTATTGTAAGTTTCATTTGATGCATCGAACTATATACAAAAGGTTTTAACCCCAAAGCATAAAGAATTAACCATTTTCCTACTTTTAAAATAATGAGGGGAATCAACATTTTTCAGTGTAATCTAACGAGAATCATTTTGAATTAATTGAATATTAAATATTATATGTTAAGATTACAAAACCTAATTGCAATTAAATTGGTGGAATAATATGCATCATAGATTAAAATTGCATAAACAATTATAGTAAGGGGACTTTTAAGGTGTATAATCCATTTTCATGTTAAAAACAATAGTTTCAATATTCCAAAATTTTTACTTCAACAAAAAAATTTATTTAATTTTTCTAATTGCAAACCTAAAAGAATTAATAATATAATATGTTTAACCTACATATGAATATGAAAATGATGTAGTCAATTGATTATTTATAATTAATTAATATTTCATTTCAATATAAGTAATCATTATTGTTCATTATTCTTGATTATTAGTTATGTTATTATATAATAAAATTATTAATATTGAACATTGACAAATACCATAATTAAAATTGAATATCACATTATTAATAAATATTATATTAGGTCCCTAGAAAGAAAAAGAGGCGAGCTCATAAGCCAAAGGGAGGGCAGGAAATTGGCCTTTACCTTTCTGAAGAATAAGAAGAAGAAGAAGAAGAGACCATGGAGAACAATCCAAATATGGACGCACGAACACAACATGGTATACCTAGTAGATGGAGTTCTTGTGAATCAATTTGGAACTACGACCCACATCTAGAAGGGTATGAAATTAATAGAGATACAAGCATCATAGTTGAAAAAAGAGGAAACACACAACAAAAATGGCATGGCGGGTAAAAAGAGAACTCATGTCTCTGAGAGCTCAGACTCAGACAATGAACTCCCTTTGTAGGTAGCTAGAAATGAATTGGCAGTTGTAACAGTTGATTCCAAACATTGGGTTTGGCAAAAGGTTTAGAAAAAGAACGGAAAAAAGGAGAAGTTAGGTGATTTTTATCACACTTAACTTCAGCATAATTTATGTAATTGTTTAAAGTTTTTTTTATTGCTCATCAACCAAAAGGTTGATATGACTGAATGCTTACAACATGTACAAAATGCAAGTTCATTCCTTGTTTTAGGTTGAATAACATCATAATATTTTTCCTCGAAAAGAAAAATATATATATATATAATATATATATATATACATTTATTCATTATTTTTAAAATTATAGATTGTTTTAATCACAATTAATATTAACATGATTGTAATGTTGCATACAGTCTCTTAAAATATTATATATAATCTAAAACATAACGTATTCAATACAACTTGAAGCATGTAAGGTAAACCTTATTGAGAAGGTAACTAATGAAACCGTGTAATCAAAATGTTAATATATTGAGTGCTCCATATCAGTTTCAAAACTCTAGATATGTTTATATTTTTAAAAGTGCATCTTAATAATGAAAAATGATAATCTCACCAAAAATCATATCACAAAATCCCAATTATAAAAAAATATATAAAACATTAAACTTCGTGATCCAAAATTATATGACTAATTTGTAGTGATTAGCTTAAAGAGTGAATAAAAATATTGTACTCAAAGAAATAAAGACAAAAGAAAGAGAGAAGAAGAAATCACGTTGTTAATGGAGTTCACCCTATTAAAACATGCAACTACGATCAAAATCCACTTTGGAAATCTCATTTGATGGAGATGATGATTTCATTTAATTCCTCTTTTCGAGAGGAACAAAATCAACCTAAATATCACTCAAATCAGACAAGGGAAAGTGTACTTATGAAGAAAATCCCACATATGCACATTTGGACAAGGTCAGCCCTAAAGAAAATTTGACACCCTTGGAAGCCTATAAATAAAAGTGACCTAAAGCTCATTTGATCATCACCAATCATCTTCTTCTTCTCTTCTTCATTGATTGGCTCACACAGGTCTAAGGCAAGGACGACATCAGAAGTTTGCAAAGGTCTGAAATTACAGGTTTTGAGGCTCGCATCTATTTTAAGGTTTTTAGATTACAGACGCAGGGAAGTAACAAGGAAAATTAGACCATAGTCACTAGCTTGTAGGCATCAAGGGTGCGACTGGAAGCCTCTAGTCGCTTGCATAGCTCCTCATGCATGCAACCTGTAAGTTTGACTAAAACTGACCATTGACCGAAGTTGACCGCAGACAGGAAAGGTTGTCTCTAATATATTCTGATGCTGGAAAATTATTTATGAATGTTATTGGTTTATTTTGTTGATGATATTGTATTGGGCTTATTGTACTCATTGTTGAACATTTTATGACAATCTAATAGAAGAATAATTTCAAAGGGTTTTTCCCTAGTATTTGACCAAACCAGGTGTCTCTTATTGATGTGTTGATTGTCTCCTTTGTCAGTGCATTTATTGTTCTATCTTAAATTATTGTTGATAATTGGAAAGATTTCTAATTGAGGTATTGATTTGGGCTAAATTAATTGATATAACATAGAAAATTTTGAAAATTTAGCATGGTATCAGAGCCAACGTGAAGGACAAGCCCAAAAGGAGACAAGAATTGAAGCAATCATCTTTGGAAAGTTGAAGGAGCTGAATTACCCAAGTCAAGATGAATTCCTTCTTTAAAGGAAATGAGAAGTTGGGTGACTCATCCAATTTTGTTGCATGGAAATTCAGGTTGGAGATCATAGTTGATAACAAAGGATGTTTTGGACTACATTTAAGGAAAATTACTTGAGCCTCCAGAGAATGCTTCTGTTGTTTTCAAGAACAAGCACAAGAAAGGTGAGTTAAAAGAAAATCAAATAATAGTTGATGGTTTACAAGATAATTTACATGCATATGTTGGAAACTTGAGAATGTCTAAGGACATGTATGAAGTCAACAATTTGAATGAAATAATCTCCTTGAAAGATCAACTCAAAGACACAAAGATGAACAAAGGAGAGTCTGTGCAATCCTACATAATGAGGATATCTCATCTTATAGATCAATTGTAAAGAGTTGGGGAATCTATTCCTGACATGGAATTGATAATTGTGGCTCTGAGAGGTCTCCCTCCTATTTGGGAAACCTTTATTACTACTATAAGTAACAACAATGTCCTCCCATAATTTGATGAAATCATTGGAAATCTCACTTAAGAAGAATCAAGGATGATATCAAGAGGAAGGATTCAAAAGCATGAAGAAGGAGAACCTATTGCATTCATCACTCATGACAAGAGGAAGAAGAAATGGAAAGGAGGTACATAAAATTAAGGAAATCATCCTCCTCAAAATCCAAATAGAAGGAAGGAATTTATGCACATTAAATGTTACAATTATCATAAGAAAGGACACTATCCTCGAGATTGCCCTGAGAAGAACAATGGAACATGCAACAATACTAGAAGCAACAACAACAAGTTCACTGATCAAAGAAGGACAGATGATCAAAGGAATGATCGAAATGGAAGAGATAAAAGAAGAAGAAGAGATTCCTCAAGTGATCATGAAGAATATCATAGTCCACAAAAGAAGTCAAAATTCTCCAGGTATGAAAGAAATGTTGCGAATCAATCTAAATATATCCTTATTTCTCCCCTTAGTAGCTCATATCCTCTGGATTCATGGGATAGTTGGTTGGTTTATAGTGGGGCCACTCATCACTTCTCCAATTATAAGGAATTTATCTCTAATTTGGTAGAGAGGGAGTCAAATTTGAAAATATTTCTTGCAGACAAATCCACTCATCCCGTTAAAGGTTTTGGGTCTATCAAATTTCATTTGAATTTGGGAGAATCTATTTTTCTCTATGATGTGATGTATGTGGCAGGATTGAAGAAGAATTTGGTATCAATATCCTCTTTGGAAGACAAAGGGATGAGGGTTTCCTTCATCAAGGGAAAGCTTCTTAATTGTCTTGTTGGATCACCTATGATAGATGCATTCACATTGGGATCAAGATATGAAGAACTCTACAGGGTTACTAGAAGACCACTTCTAGCATTGGTCCATGATACTAATAATCTAAGCAAGCTATGGCACCAAAGATTGTCCCATCTACATTATGATTCTCTTCTAAAATTGGAGAAATTGGTTTTAGGGATTCCCAATATTCAACCCATCATGACGGATTATTTCCAAGTTATTCCAATGGAAAGAAGACAAAGGGACTATTCCCCTCTAGTGAGAAAAAGATAAATCACATCCTCCATCTCATCCATTCTGACATATGTGGTGATATTCCCATGAATTATATTGGTGGTCATATCCATTATATCACCTTCATTTATGAATTTTCAAGAAATGCATGGATATATTATTTGAAGCACAAGGATGAAGCCTTTGAAATGTTCAAGGAGTTCAAAACTTTGATCGAAAAATAAGCCAGGAAGAAAATAAAAATATTCAGGTATGACAATGGTGGAGAGTACACATCAAAGGATTTCATTGGTTTCTTCAAGAAGGAAGGAATCAAGAAAGAAATAATTGTGCCCTATACTCCCTAACAAAATGGAGTGGCTGAAAGAAAGAACATGTCCATTATAGAAGTTTCCTGTGCCATGCTCCATGATCAAAAGTTGTCGAAGTTCCTTTGGGGAGAAGCAACAAATTCCACCATATATGTTCAAAATAAGGCACCTCATCAAGGATTGGACAACAAGACCCCCGAACAAGTATTCACTAGTGTCAAGCCTAATGTTGGTAATCTTCGTATCTTTTATTTCCCCTTATATTTTCATGTGTCGAAGGACAAAAGGAATAAGTTGGAAGCCTTAGGAATAAAAGGTGCGTTTGTTAGATATTATGAAAATTATAAAGCATTTAGAATATATATTCTTGGTCAAAGGAAGGTTGAAATTAGTAGGGATGTTACATTCAATGAAGATGCCACCCTTGGAAAAGCAAGGGACCTTCCTCCTCCTTCTCCTCCTCTTGAGGAGAATGATGATATGGATATTTTAGATGTTCCTTTCATGCCCATGCATCCATTAGATACTCCTCCATGTGATCCTCCCTCCAATAAGAGGCCACTTTGGCTTCAAGACACATTACAGGATGACGTGATACAAGCTCCCATTCAAAGATCATCTAGAAAAAGGAATAAGCCATGCAGGTACCAGGGATATGTTACAACCATGAGCACTATGATTCAAGTTTAACCTCCAACATTCGAAGAATTCATGAAGGAACAAGTTTGTAAAGATGCTATGGTTGAAGAATACGAATCAATCATGAAGAATGATGTATGGGATATTGTGCCAAGACCAGAAAGGAAATTCATGGTGATTTCTAAGTGGCTATTCAAAATCAAGCATGGAGTTGATGGTAGCATTGATAAATACAAGGCAAGGTTCATGGCTTGAGGATTCTCCCAGAAAGAGGGAGAAGATTATTATGATATATTTTCTCCTGTGGCTCGATATACAACTATTCATTTGATATTTTCCCTAGCCACAAGTCAAGGATGGACCCTTCATTAGATGTACATGAAGACTGCATTTCTCCATGGCATGTTATAAGAAGAAGTGTACGTTGAGAAGCCACATGTAATTGAAGTAGAGTATTTAAGGACACGTGTTTGTAGATTAAAGAAGGAATTGTATGGTCTAAATAAAGTCCCTAGTGTATGGTACACCCGCATAGACAATTATTTGATAAAGTTCGGATTCACAAGAAGCAATGTCGATCCCAACCTCTACTTCAAGGTAGTCCAAGGTATGTCGTTGATTTTGGTTTTATATGTTGATGATATATTCTTGACAGGTAGTAAGATCCTAATGGTCAAGTGTAAGAGGGAGTTAGACTCAAAATTAGAGATGAAGGACCTTGGAATCATGCATTACTTTCTAGGCCTTGAGGTGTGGAAAAGTCCTGGTGATACTTTCCTTTCACAAGGAAAATATGTTGTGAAGTTAGAAATATTTGGAATGACAAAATGCAATTCACTACCCACACCAATGGAAATGAAATTTAAGAAATTATGTGGAGAAGCTGTATGACCCGATTTGGTTAATCCATCTGAGTATGGACAATTGATTGGGCCTTTGATGTTCCTACTGAACACCCATTCGAACATATGCTATGCAATGAATACGTTGATTCAATTCATGTTTGAAACTCTCCATACACACTGAATCATTGTCAAACACATTTTGAGATATTTACATGGGATGATCACACTTGGTCTGAGATATTATGTCCAAGATGTTTGACTTCATGGATACACCGATGTTGACTAGGCAAGAAACATTGTTGATAGGAAGAGTACATTTGGATGTTGTTTCAATATTGGATCTTCCATGATATCTTGGATGAGTAGGAATTAGAAGTAGCATTGAGTACCGCTGAGCAAAAATATATTGCCGCCAGCATGGCTAGCAACGAAGTAGTTTGGTTGAGGAAGCTCTTTGAATATCTATTTGAGCAGGTCCTGGACACTATAGTGATATATTGTGAAAAAAAGAGAGGTATTCATCTAGCATAGAATCTCATATTTCATGACAAGTCCAATAACATAGAGATATGACATCACTTCATTCGAGACATGGTATAGAGAGGAGTCGTTAGACTCCATCACATATCGATAGGTGAACAGAATGCAAATATTCTCACCAAGGCTTTGTCGAAAGGGAAGTTCTTAGTCTTAAAAGAGCAGTTTAAACTGATGGATGTGATGCCCCTGATAAGGGGCATCATTGATCGAGGACACTGAGCTAACTCTTCCCCCCTGTTTGAGCGTGTGTGGAATTGAGATAGATGGCTCCTGGAGTTGAGGTATCTTTGGACAATAGGGAATCACCCCTATTTGTTACCCATAGGGTTGGAGATGTTGCTTCCCTATTCTTTTCTTTGCAGAGTATACCCAATTGGCATCATACCCACAAGTTGGGCTTGTTGGGATTTCCCTTCCCCATTTTGCCAACGGGTTGAGGAGGCTTGGGGGCATGTGATCCTTATGCTTTGGTAAGTTGGGTATCTCTCCCAAGCTCAATTTTTGATGAAGGTGTTCTACCACATAACTCTTGAGGGTCATTGTTGGGAAGATTGGCAGGAAATAGGATGGGCTGAGATTTTCTCCCTTATATCACCTATTTCCCTATATGGGGTCAGAGATATTTAGCTCCCCCATGAAATTTTGGGTTGAGATGCACTCCCCTATGTGGTTTTGAATTGAGATATTCTCTCTAACGATGTAGAGGGTGGTAGCATTAGCTCCCTGATGATTCTTCTTCTTTATATTCAAGAATGTTTCAACAAATAGAGTTGAGCGGAGATGGGACATGATATGACAATGGGATATACATGACATATTGATCGATGGTCAGATATTAACAGGTGGAATTCTTCCTAGTTGAGAGGGAGTGCTAAAATATTAAACTACGGTCAAATTCCATGTTGGGAAGCTCATTTTATGTATATTATGATTTCATTTAATTCCTCTTTTAGAGAGGACCAAAATCAACCTAAATATCACTCAAATCAGACAAGGGAAAGTGTACTTATGACGAAAATCCCACATATGCACATTTGGACAAGGTCAACCCTAAAGAAAATTGGACACCCTTGGAAGCCTATAAATATAAGTGACCTAAAGCTCATTTGATCATCACCAAGCATCTTCTTCTTCTCTTCTTCATTGATTGGTTCACACAGGTCTGAGGCAAGGATGACATCAGAAGTTTGCAAAGGTCTAAAATTGCAGGGTCTTAGGCTTGCATTTGTTTTAGGGTTTTTTTATTACAATTGCAGGCACGTAACAAGGAAAATTCAACCACAGTCACTGGATTGTAGGAATCAAGGGTGTTATTGGAAGCCTCCAGTCACTCGCACAACTCCTCATGCATGTGAATGGGAAGTTTGACTGAAATTGATCATTTCCCGCATATGAGAAAAGTTGTCTTTGATATATTCTAATGTTGGAAACTTATTTTTGAATGTTATTGAGTTTTTTGTTGATGATATTCTATCAGGATCATTTTATTCTACATTGAACATTTTATGACAATACAATAGAAGAAGAATTTCAAAAGTTTTTCCCCCTTGTGGGGTTTTCCCCTGGTCTTTGACCAAACCTGGTGTCTCTTGTTGATGTGTTGATTATCTCCTTTTTCAATGCATTTATTGCTTTATCTTCAATTATTGGAAAGGTTTCTAATTGAAGTATTTATTTGGGCTAAAGTAATTGATACATCATAGAACAATTTGAAAATTTAACACACCCAGAGTGGGCTATATCTCTGAGCCAACTTTCAATGAGTGGCTGCTCTATTAAGTGATGCAAAAAGCGAAGTTACAATAACCAAGTCTTCAACTTGCAAAAATGTTTATCCTCTATCCTCCTACATAGATAATGGATTCCATAAAACCACTTCCACCTCCTTGGATAGCCAAAAAAAGGCCCCAAAATCATTATTCCCCAAAGTTACAGAAAGTTTACATAGCCTAAAGTGACTTTGTTTGATAGTATTTGCACGTGAAGCACCCTTGGCACAGTGGTGGAAGTGATCTGGTTTTATAGCATAAATCATGGGTTTGAACCTGTAGGTTGTTATGATTTTTTGATGCTTGGTTACAATATAGTTCAAGTATAATATTTTTCTAATTCTTTACAATGAATGAGCTTGCCGCAATGGTTAGAGCATCGGACTTGCAGTGAGGAAGTCATGGGTTCAAACCCGCATATTTTCCATATATGAACACTTTGTTGCAACAAACTTTAAATTTAGAACCTATGGTTCCTTTTCCAACTGTAATGTGTTGGAGTGTTGGCTAGTTTGTTAGGTTATTCGCAAAGGAGTCACAAGATCAAATTCTATCAACTCCTATTTCTTATTACAGTTGTAACCAACTTCAAATATGGCTTGGTTAATTTAGCTCTACAAAGCTCATCATGGTGTAATGGTTGGATTGTTGGACCATCAACACAGAGGTTGTGGGGTCGATCCCACCCATTACCATTTTTAACATGGAATTGGTTCCAACAAAGTTTAAATATAGGTTACTCCATAACCACTAAAAATGTCATTCATTGCCGCAATGGTAATTCGTTCTATTGATTACGATGAGGTCAGGGGTTTGAACAGCCTCATCGACCCATTTGGAACCATTTTGGAATCTTCCTATCCAGTGATAGGTTGCCACATGGCAGCATTTGATTGGCCCATGTCACGTCTAGTCATCTAGCTAAGGCAGCTTGCCTCGTCAACCCACATCACCATTTTCATATCATTAGTGCCACATGTCCTAATCCAGTGTTGCCACTTTTTGGCCATGTCAATGGACCCTATCATGTTCACACTCTTGTCACACCACATGTTAGTAGTTGTGCTACCACATTTTCTTATGGTGTCACCATGTGGCACACCCTACCAACTTTTTCCTTGTTTCTCAAAAACTTCAAAACACCATAACTTTTTACTCCAATGTCCATTTGACTCCATTGAAGTGGTTTTGGAAATAATTCAATGAGATCTTCAACATAGCAAACTTTGCATTGGCATTTGAATACTTCAAATTTTATCAGTCATGAGGATACTCTTGGATGAATCCTCCCCACTTGAAGCTTTTGGACCACCAAAAGTGAGGGTATAGCTCCCTCACTTTCCCTATCTCTATCCATTGTGCTTTTCTTGGATGTACCCCTATAAGGCCCACCCAAAGATACTCCACATCACCCCTACATGAATTCCTTATCTTCCTATCTAGGATAGCATAGTTTTCAATTCATTTAAGTTTTTAGGAGAAAAGTTATTAAGAGAAGGAACTTTACCACTCTCATCCAAATCCATGATCATAAGAGGTTCATACAAGTTCAAGTTCTCAACATTTACAAATGAAAATATTTACATATACTGTGGAAAATATAGCAGAAATCATTAGTACCAATCTTCTCCAAAACTTTAAATGGGCCATACCTGATTGGTTTGAATTTCTTACCTTCACCTTTCAATCCTTCCTTATTGGTGTGTAACCAAACTTTATCACCAACTTGTAATTGATGATCCACTTGATTTTTATCATGTCTTTCTTTGTACTTGGTGTTACTCTTCATATACAGCTTGATGAACCATTTAGATTTTCTGAATGAACTTCATAGCTTTGTTTGCATCATTATGTCCATCTTCCACAATATTTTTCCTAAAATAAAAATCTAAATAAAACTTAGGCAAGCAATACACTACTTGATGAACCATTTGGATTTTCTAAATAAAATTCATAGCTTTGTTTGCATCATTATGTCCATCTTCCACAATATTTATCCTAAAATAAAAATCTAAATAAAACTTAAGCAAGTATTCAAAACAAGTTTCAAATGGATATTTTTGCGTGGAAGAACGCAGGGCAGATATGGGCCTCCCAAATAGGTACAATTCAGGGCCCATCTAACCATTCTTCAACACATTTAACCTTTCTTTTTTCATTTGACAACATATTTTTGAGCTATAATGTGTTCATTAGGAAGGCTTAGAGATAATTGCATATTATGTGCCATATTATTTATTTTTGTAGAATATTGTGAGAATATTGGGCAGATTCTAAAGATTTGGAAGATGAGATAATATAGGGACTTTCTCCCTGCTATAAGATGTACCGATAAATGAATAAAATGTCATAAAATCATGGATATATTTTGGAGCTCCACTGATTGAGAAAATCTAGGGATGTGTTCCCTGCTATAGGAGAAGCCAAAACTCGGTATTTAATGAAGATTCCTATTTTTGGGAACCAGATCCATTTTTTGAGGGATTTCAAAGGGGAAATCTACCTCCTTTCAAGAAGGATGCTTCCTCGTTAGTTTGTATATGTACCAGTTCGAATAAGTCTCTTGGGGCATGTATTTCTTATTGTGGAGAAAACTTGTTATTTAACAGCTGTAGTTTCATTTCTAGTAGGGATGCACCTGGATTGACTCTAATAATGCATTTTGGTGTCATATTTAGCTTACAAGGCTTGGTTTCCTTCATAGAACTCTGAGCATCCTTGGTCCATCCCAAGATCCTCAGAGCCCTATTGTACAATTTATTTGTCTTCTTTAAATGTTTTCTTCACTTGCATTTCTTATTTCTGCATTTAATATTCTTTTTTCATTTGTTATAGGTTAGATTGGTTAAATTATTAAAATAAGTGGTTTTTCAGATCATTTATACAACTACAAATATGATGCATCCTTAGGACATATTTTCAAATTTATATTCATCATTAAGCTACTTGGATTGGTTTACTAGTTCACATTTTTAGAATTTCTAGAAGTATCATGTAACAAAATAGTAATAAATTTTTGTTGAATTTTAGCACGTGTTAATGAGCTTATTTAAAGTTGATTCCACTTGGATTTAAGCATAAAAACATCCAAATTAATAACAAAATTCACCCCATATAATTTTCACTTTATTAGCTTAGGCATTTGGGTACTTAGATCAACTTATTAGCTCATTGTTCTGAATTTTTTGGTTTTTAGGGTAGTGATTTTCTGTTCATTTTTAGCACATGTTAACAAGGGAATTTTTGAGTGATTCCACTTGTATTGGAGTCCTAGGACATCCTACTTAATAAAAAAACTTACCCCATGTTATTCGAATTTGATTTTCCTGGTCATTCGATGAGATAACTCTGACGACAGACTAACTAGAAATCCTATAGCAACTTGTAATAGTTTGTTTTCAAGTTCTTATTCACTCCAAATTCATGGTAGAAGTGGATTTATAGCCTATGAATTCTCTCAAGACCCTATGGTTGAGATGAGGCTTGGTTAGTTCATCATTTAACTCTTACATTGCTTGCTTCTTGAATGTTGATTTTTTCAATTAGTCTAGATTTCATTTCCACAATTTACTTTAAGGAAAGTGTGATTTCCTTCTTGCAAGAGTAATATAGGACTTTCCTTTCCTGCAAAATAGAATAGATTTCCTTTAATTCCATTTTATTTCCAGAAAGATAGATTATATTTTCTTGGTTTTCGATGTACTTTACATTTTTCAAATAAAATAGATTTATTTTTTGTGATTTACTTTCCAACAAAAGTAGAATAGGTTTACTTATTATTATTTACCTTTTGCAACTTAGTATTGATGACTTACCTAGATATTTTCTCATGTGAAGTTGTTTCATTGTCTTCTTTCAATTGCATCAAAGAGAGTTAGACTAGGAAGAGGAAGGTGTCTATTGCACATACAGTGTCGACCGCTCTTAAGTTTGTATGAACCCTGAGTTGATAATTTAAGTTGGTAGCCTTGGGAGTTGCAACATTCTTGTTGCAATACTAGGGCTCATCAATTTTTGATGTCGTTTCCAAGGACGGTGTCAAAGAAATCACTTTAGTATTCTTGTAATGATTCCTTCTTTATTTTATGCATTCATATTTTCTACAAAAGCAAAAAATTGCATTAAGCATCTCTCATTACATTAGCATTCTCATTCAAGTTTTTTTATAAAAGCAAAAAATATTTCTTCAATACCACAACCCCCCCACCATCAACTTTTGTAGGTAGAAGAAGAAGATGTGGTAGAGAAGTTAGAAGGAGGCATGGAGAAGCTCTACTTTGTCAACCCATATCCGCAAGGGTCTTATCCTCCCCAACCTTTTCAACAATAAACAAATTTACTGATCAAACAGAAACTATTACCTAAAAACAAAAAGTGTTGATGCTAGAATAACGTTTCTTTTTAATGGTAAAGTTTCTACATTTTTGAAAAATGGAAATAGAAGCCAATTTCTTTTTTGCAAAAAATACCCTAAAAACGGAAAGTGTTGATGTTGGAATAACATTTTTTTCTTTCGGGGTAAATTATCAACATCTTTTGATAATGACGTTAAAGATAAAATATCATGACTCTGAAAAACCTTAAAATTTTAATGAGATGAATGACATTAAAGATAAAATATCACGTCTCTAAAAAGTCTTAAGATTCTAGCTATTTTTAGGCATGGTATTAAAGATAAAATATCGTCTCTGAAAAGCCTTAAAATTCCAAAGATGACATTAAAGATAAAATATCACCTCTATGAAAAGTCTTAAA
>APFE031741789.1:0-11144 GCA_000404065.3 Pinus taeda | reverse complement strand
CCATTCACATCTTGGCATGCCTTAGCAATTGGCACATCTTAGCATGTTTGACATGCCTTTGCACTATCTAGCACATGTTAGCATGCCCTAACATTCCCTAACACACCTTTCTAGTCATGCCCTCACAACTAGATTTAAATTTTTCCATGACTTGGGAACCTTACATTCCCTAGAATGCCTTGGCACTCCCTAGTTGTCATGCCCTCATAGATAGCCTTATTTTTTTCGTGACTTGGGAACCCAACCAATTCACTAGAAAAACAATATTGTGCCCAAACCAAAGTATCGCTTTCTCCGAAATTGCTTTGGGCATGCCTTATCACAACCATAGGCTTGCCTCCTGCAAGTCCTACTCTCAACTTCTCCTAAAACACTTCATTCTCAGGACACCTAAAATTGGCTGACACTCCTTGGCACACACTCTTATTTGTTCATTTCCAAGGATTGTGACTTAGTTCTCCCTTTTGTTCCCCTAACACTCCTCAACATCCATTGACATTGTTTTTCATGTGTTAGCATGCCTTTTCATTCCTTAGCATGCATTGACACTCCTTAGCTATCATGCCCTCACAACTACCCCTACTCTTTTTGAGACTTGGGAACCCAACCAAGTCTCGTTTTGACTACAACAACTTAACCAAGTTTTAGTTACCACAACTAGACTATGCCTTGTTCACCTAATAATTCCTATAACACAGCTTAGGCTACTCATGTCCAATCTTAACTCATCCCACTTAACAAGTTACCAAGTCAAGTCTCACGTCTAACCATGGACATAAAACAACTAAGAAACACAGTTTACATCTTGACATGCCATAGAACCTAGCACATATAACAATCCCTTAGCACCATCTGGCACGTGTTAGCATCCCCTCCATTTCATAGCATGATTCAGACTCCTTAGGACATCCTAACACTCCCTTAGATGCCCTAGAACTCTAGCATGCCTTGGCACTGCCTAGCATATAACCTTGTCACTCCCTCCTTAGAACACATGGAACTCACTAACACTCCCTATCACACACTGTTATATTCGCATTTCCATGCATTTTGAGCTAGTTCTCCCTTTTGTTTTTGTGACACTCCCTATTGTTATCACCAAAAAAAAATCATTTAGCCATTTATAACTAGGTGGATCAAAATACATCATGTGGATTTAATTTTACCGTAGTAAAATCACTTTCACTATGGAAAATAATTTAGTAAACCACTTTTATTAAATTATTTTCTAGTTTAAATAAAAAACCCCATGAAAATAATTAGATAAATCATTATTTACTTAATTTTCTCTACGAATTATTATTAAATCATTATTTAATAATTATTCCTTGTCACATTTAACTAAATCACTTAGGAATATTTAAATAAATCATTATTTATTTGAATTTCCTTATTGTGTTATTAGAATAATTATTAATCACTATTTAATAATTATTTTGATTACACACCTTTCTGTTTCTGAGAAATAATTAATAATTAATTTATTTGTTAATTATTTATAAATAAAGGAATTTAACCATTTTTAAATTTCTTTTCTCTCTCCAATAAATATAATAGTGTATTCCAAGTAGTTAGATCTGAATTTGGTCAATAATATTTTATTATTCTCCATTTTCAAGAGTAACTCCATACTTTACTATATAAAGGAGATTTTTCCATCCATTCTTGACCATGATCATTGTTGTCGTCTACACTATCTTCATTTTCTTGAGCTCCCATTTGAGTTCTTTATCTTTTCTTGGGTTTTTTCACATGATTGAGAGAGGGAATTCTATTTTTGAAGCATCAAGGACATCAAAGGACCCATCCCACAGAGGGGGACCTATAGACCAATATGTAGATCTCCTTCCCCAAGTGTTATCAATAAAGATTTATTCATTTAAAATTGTCTTTCTAATTGGGTTATTATTCTCGATGCATTATTTTGTTGCTATTTGTTTTGGATCTTGTTTTCTTTTACTGCAGATTTCCCATTTGTATTGTAGATATATAATGACAACAATCATGAAATTGTTGTTAGGGTCATTTGTCATCTAATGACTTAAGTGAGGATTTTTGGTACACCTTCCAGGAATTTTCACACTAACACCTCACACTCCCTGGCACGCATTGGCAGACCCTGACACCTGGCAAATCTTGATATGCTTTCCTAGAACTCTATAATTCCTTGGCACTACCTAACATATCTGTTACTCCCTCCTTACCACACCTAGAACTCACTAACACTCCCTTCCGCACACTCTTATTAATTCATTTCCATGTATTTAAAATTAGTGATCCATTTTGTTTCCTTGGCACTCCATAACACTCATTGGCATGCATTGGCATAGCCTAGCACCTGGAATATATTGGCATGTTTCCCTAGCCTCTAGCATGCCTTAGCACTGCCTACCATACCTTGTTACTACCTCAACACACATGTAACTCACTAACACTTCTCGTCACAAACTCTTATTTGTTCATTTGCATGCATTAATTTGACGTAGTCCTCCCTTGTGTTTCCATCGCACTCCCTAACACTTCCTAGCACATGTTGACACACCCTGGCACCTAGCACATCTTGGTTGCTTGTTGTCCTAGAAATCTAGCATGACTTAGTGCAACCTAGCATACCATGTCACACTCTCCTTAGCACAGTTCGAACTCACTGACACTCCCTATCACACACTCTTATTCATTCATTTCCATGCATTTTTACCTAGTTCTCCCTTATGTTTCCCTAGCACTCCTTAACACTCAACACACATTGGCACACCTTAGTGCTTGGCACATCTTGGTATGCTTACCTAGCACTCTAGCATTCCTTGACACTTCATAGCCAACCTTGTCACTCCGACCTTAGTAGACATGGAACTCACTAACACTTTATTTCCATTAATTTGAAAGTAGTGTTTCCTTTTGTTTCCTTTGGCAGTTGGCCCTAACACTCCCTAGCATGCATTCGTGCCACACCCTGGCACCTAGCACATCTTGGCCTACCTTATTATTTGGCTTGTCCTAGCATGGCTAACATGCCTTGGAACTGTCTAGCATGTGTTAGTACTTCCTCGCATTCCCTAGCACACATTGGCACTCTCGAATTTTCATGCCCTGATAGATAGCTTTACTATTTTTGCAACTTAGGAACCCAACCAAGTCATTGGAGAAACATTGTTGTGCCCAACCCAAAGTCTCCCTTTATCTGGAACTACTTTTACCAACCCCTTATAATTGTAAACATAGGCTTGCCTCCTACAGTTCCTGTTTTGACCTTCTCCTAACATAATTTTTCCTTGAGACACTTGGAATTCATTGACACTCTTTGGAACACACTCTTATTTGTTCATTTCCATGTATTTTTACCTAGTTTTCCCTTGTGATGCTCTAAGAGTCCCTAACATTCCTCAACATGCATTGGCAATGTCTAACATGTGTTAACATACATTTTCATTCCTTGGCAAACCGTAGCACTCCTTGGCTACAATTCCCTCATAACTACCCATACATTTTTTGGGACTTGGGAACCTAACCAAGTCTTGCCTCAACTACAACAACTTGACCAAGTTTTAGCTACTAAAACTAGACTATGCCTTTTTCACCTAAGAACTAGCTATAACTCATCTTAGGCTACTCATGTATAATTTCAAATTATCCAACTTAACAAGTTACATGTTACCATGTCAAGGATCACATCCAACCATGGTCATAAAACAACTGAGCAACATATTTTACATGTTGACATGCCATAACATCTGGCACATCTAAAAATCCTTTGGCACTATGTGGGATGTGTTATCATTGCCTACATTCCTTGGCATGCTTTGTCCCTCCCTAGCACTCCCTAATGCTCCTTGACATTCATTGGAAATATAGCATGCCTTGGCACTACCTCGCATATAACCTTGTCACTCCCTCCTCAAAACACCTAAAACTCATAGACACTCCCTATCACACAGTCATATTCATTTCATTCCCATGCATTTTCATCTATTCCTCCCTCATGTTTCCCTGGCACTCCCTAACACTCCTTGGCACTTGAATCATCTTGGCATGTTTCCTTAGCACTCTAGAATTCCTTGACACTACCTAGCATACCTTGTCACTCCCTCCTTAACACACCTATAACTCACTAACACTCTCTGCCACATACTTTAAATTATTAATTTATATTATTTATTGTTTAAAAAAATTAAAATATTAAATTTATTCATTCATTCATTCATTTCCATGCATTTGAAACTAGCAGCCCCTTATGTTTCCATGGCACTCCCTAACACTCCTTGACATGCATTGGCACACCATAGAACTTGGAACATCTTAGAATATCATTACCCGATCCTTTAGCATGCCTTAGCACTACAAAGAATATCTTGTCACTCCCTCAGCACACTTATAACTCACTAACACTTCCTATCACAAAATCATATTCATTCATGTCCATGCATTATTTTGACCTAGTGGTCCCTTGTGTTTCCATAGCACTGTGTAATACTTCCTAGCACGCATTGGAACACCCTAGCTCTTGACACATCTTGGTTGGATGTTGCCCTAGCATTCTAGCATGCCTTAGCACTACATAGCATACCATGTCACTCCCTCCTTAACACATCTGGAACTTGCTTCACTCCTTGTCACATACTCTTATTCATTCATTTCCATGCATTTTGAACTAATGCTCCCTTCTGTTTCCCTAGCACTCACTAACACTCCTTAGAATGCATTGGCACACCTTGGAACTTTGTACATCTTAGCATGCTTCCCTAGCACTATAGCATGCATTGGCACTACCTAACATACCCTTTCAGCCCCCCCCCCCCCCCCAAGCACACTTGGAACTCCTTGTGAGAACATGTGTCAGGGAGGAGGAAGTCTTTGACATCCTTATGACTTGTCATGATGGGACTTGTGGAGGTCAATTTACAGCAAAGAGGAGAGAATTTAAAGTGTTACAATATGGGCATTATTGGCCCACCCTTCATCAGGATGTGAAAATATATACTAGTCAATGTGATCAGTACCAAAGGATGGGAAAGTCTATTTCGAGAGATGAAATGCCTCTGCAACCTCAAGTGACTTTTGAGCCATTTGACAAGTGGGGTATGAACTTCATTGGACCTATTGACCCTCCTTCCAAGAAAAAGACATATATCATTTTATGCACTAACTATTTAACTAAGTGGGATGAAACCAAGGCAATCAAGATAGAAACAGAGGAGAAGGTGGTTAAGTTCTTAAGGGAAAATGTATTTTACAAGTTTGGCTACCCTAGAGAACTGTTCAGTGATCAAGGTAGCCATTTTACCTCCGACATGATTGAAGACTTGCTAAGCCATGATAAGATCAAGCATATAACCTCCACTCCTTATCACCCACAAGCTAATGGGCAAGTGGAGGTGACTAGTAGAGTGTTGGAGGGCATCCTGATCAAAGTGGTTAGCAGCAGTAGGAAATATCAGGCAGATAGACTAGTTTATGCCACCTAGGCCTATAATACCACCTGGAAGACCACCACTGGATTCACACCCTATGAGATGGTCTATGGGAAAAAGGCCTTGCTTTCCATTTAATTTGAGTATAATACATTGAGGATGATATCCCAACTAGATCTAAATCTCAATAGTGCACAAAAAGAGAGATTGCTCCAGTTGAATGGATTATATGAGTTTAGAATGCAAGCCCTCCTACATAGAGAGTCAACTGAAATTCATAGGGAGATCTGGCCTGATAAGTACATCAAGGATAAGAAATTTCAAGAACGTGATTGGGCCTTGTTATATTGTTACAGATATAAGGACTTTAAGGGAATGTTAATGACAAGATGGTTAGGGCCTTATGTTATAGAGATATGTCATTATAATGGTTTAGTGTAGATCAGAACCATAGATGATGAGGCCATTCATTTAATTGTTAATGGGCATAGATTGAAAGTTTACAAAAGGCCATTTTGAAAGAAATATTTCATTTATGGTATAAATAAAATACTGATGGTGGTGGATCAAGCCTCAGCTCCTGCCTCATCAAGTCATTGAGAAAAAAAAAAAGAAAAAAAATAAGGAGACTCAGTTGAAAACCTCTATGAGGCGCCTGAGTCTCACTATTGGGTTGAAAACCTCTTGGGGTGGCCCAATGGTGTAAAAAAAAAAGAGAAATAAAATGATCACTGGGTGAAAACCTCTCTTGAGGTGCCTAGGGAAAACAACTAGCATGAAAACCTCTTGGAAGCAAACTAGTTGTTTTTAAAAAAAAAGAGAAAAGAAAAATCATGAAAAATTGTTTGCAGGTCAATAGAAGGATGATCAGAGATCAAAAAAGAATCAAAAGGGACATATTCCACTCATGTTTTTATTTCTCCATCCATTATCCTTCATCATTCCACCATTCCTATAGTTTTTCCACTCATTTTCCTAAATTGGCAAGGGTACTATGTTTTCTACAAGATTCCCTGTAAACCTACAGGATCCCCTCAAAACCTAGAGGATGATCATGTAGGAATTAAAGTGGATTTGGAATCCTAAGGAAGTAACCCTAGGGCAAGGAAATGACTTTCCCATGTAAAAAAACAAAATTCCCTAAATCACCACTTCATTACCATACCTCTCCACCTTGATCACCCATGCATTCATCATTAAAAAAAAACAAAATACCGTCTTCAAGAAAAAACACAAGGAAAAAATGAGACAAAGAGTAAAGGGGAGCACTCCTAGACCTCCTCTCTATCCATGTTCATTATCCTCAAGTCCCAACTGTAGAAATGATTAAAAATTCTGAGGGAGAAGCAGCTAGAGGACATCTTGTAGGAAATCCTATAGCGGCCTATCCCACAGAATACAAATCAGAAGTTGCAACAAGTTTCCAGCATGGATATCCAAGGGTAGGAGAAGCTCCAGAGTAGCAGCAACACCATCATATTCAACACCAGGTACCTGCATATCAAGGAAATCATAAAAGGATGATAAAATAAATAAAGAAGGAGAGATCACATGCAGCCAAAATACAGCAAAAACCTCATTTACTCAAAAAACTGCAACAAGCTATTGTTACCACATGTAAGTATCTCACTTCACTCTCTCATTTTCATAATGTAAACAAAAGATGTAAAGTTTGTGAATGAGTTTGTTTATAAGAGAAAAGTTGCAAGTTAACTTGGCCACCTTCATTCAATCAATAAGGACAAAATAGTTGGTCCTCCCACACATGGTAGCAGTCAAGTTAAAGAAAAGGAGAGTGAGGTCAGAAGAAGTTGATACTACAGATGCCCAAAGTGGAAGTTGATTATGAGATGAGGGGAATTATGATGTGGTAGTGTAGACCAATGGTCCAAAAATAGAAATTCATGCCTCAGATGCCAACACACCACCTCACTCAACTTGACCATAAGAGGAAATAAAGATTGATCCCCATGCACTCATGCATTCATCTTATTGAGGCTCACTCTAGCAAACTCTCTCTCATCCCCAAGAAATGTAAAAGAGAGGAAAACTTCATTTTTTCCTACGCAGGACTTTCAATAGTCTCCTACAGGAAATCCTATAGGACCGCACAAGAATCCTACAAGATATAGTGAGGTAGTCTATAGGATTGGCAGAGAGCAATTTCAGAGGGGGAAACACAAGGTTTGGCTACATCAAGCACTATGAGGAGATAGGATCTAAATTTCCTTCCATTTTTCGAACTAAGAAGAACAAAAAAATCTCCTACTTTTTTGAAATTGATAGCTATATAAGGTAATTGTATCAACAAAAATTTTGGTCCCATTTCCTCCTTCATTAAAATTTTGTAACATACATCTCTGCTCCTCAAATTCACCAGACAAAATGACAAGGGGTTTTAATAGAAGGGAGCCTATTAACACTATAAGGATTCACCAACACCCTCTTGTGCTAGAAATATTCAAAAGGCATAATTTCATGGGGTACTTTGAAAATTGAGGGGGTACAATGATGAAGTAACCACAGATTTTGCTCTCTCCCTCATTCCACTAACTAGAACCGATGCCACTGCTATGGTGAGAAGCCTCTACATAGAGCTCACCCCTAAACGCATAAGTAGAATTACCACACTTCCCTTAGGAGTGCCTTGGAGAAAGCAAAACAAGGTAAATAGCTAATCTCACAAGAAAAAGTTCTTTCTAGAGGTAGAGTAGCCCATTGAAGGAAAAAATGGAGTGAGGAATGGGGTAAGCTACCGTTCTTATAAAATAAATATCATGTGAACATAGTTATAGTGTGGTATATGAATATCACTTTAGGCTTCTTAAAGAAGTTAGGTTTGGAGTAGAAACACCTCCTCACCACTGGCTCGGCATACCATACTTCCTTCTGAAATCATTGATAAATATGACAATAAAGGTGCAGGAAGGAAACTACCAATAGTTAGCCCACCATGGGTTAATTAGAATAATCATAGAAGATTCCCTCCAAAATCTCAAGATTCCTATCCAATGGGCAACTTTCAAAGACATGTAGACAAAGGAGGATACGAAAGCCCTCGCTTATGATATTATCCCTATTGTCAATGAAAAGGATGAAGAAGACACTGAAACAAATGAAGAAAAAGTAGACAAGGATGAAGAGGAAATAGATGAGGAGGAAGAGGAAGAGAAGAAGAAAGAAGGTGATGAAGAAAGAGAGGTAGATGTCGAGGAAACTAATAAACAAGATGAGGATCTAGAGGGAGAAGAAGAGGAGAAAGACAAAGGTGGAAAGGGCAATGGAAAAGAGGAGTTAGAGGACAAGGAGGGATCACCCAAGGTGTCTCTAGAACCCACCAAGAAAGAGGCAGTAGGTTCCCTCACTACCGTTAGCACCCCTATCAAAGAAAAAGGCAAGAGACAAAGGCAAACCCCATTATACTTTAGAAAAAGGAAAAGTATAAGGATAAGGTGCTGAAAACCTCAAAATCCAACCAAAGGTTCCCATTATTTTTTGAGGACTCACCTAAACAGTGGGAGAAGATGGCTCCTATTATAAAAGCTCAATAAGAATGATCCTCAGCACAAACCTCCCCTAAGTCTCCTATCACTTATGAGAGAAGGCATGTGACTGGATCTACCTCATCCAAAGGAAAGGGCATCCTATAGGATACACAATAGGACTTATAGGAAGTAGAGGCTTTCCTATAGGAAACTCTGCTAAACCTACAAGAAACTCAAAAAATGGATAAGGAAGTAAGTATGTAGCAAGAAACAAAGTGAGAGAACTTAGAGCCAAGGGAACCTAGTCCTCAACCTAACCTTGACTCCTACTACAAATTTATTGAAGGGGGCAAGGTCATTCCATAAAAAATTGTCATCCCATTATTCCTTGAGCTTGAGAAAGAAAGAGCCAGAACACATAGATGGATGCATATTGTCAAGTCCAAGGGAGTGGAGGATATTGGTCACGTGGAGGAGATGCTCAAAGAGATGGGTAGAGAACTAAGTAGCATGAGTGACAAAGAGGCCATAATCAAAACTCAGTTGGAGGCAGAAAATTCATGGTTGAATGGACAATTGCAAGAAGGAGAGAATCAATTGGCATCCATGGCCAGTCTATCTTTGGAAGCAATCCAATGTAGGATGCTAGCTAATTCCTATGCATTATACCTTAAGGAATAATGGTTGTAGTTCCAAATCAAGACCCTACCAGGGAGAGTCACTATGTCGTTCCAGATTATAGATAGTTCATTGATCTTTGTGATCAAAGCACATTGAAAGATAGGGCTAAGATGTTTGATTTCTACTTTCATAACATCACCTTGACATATATGAATGTATGGGACCCTAATGCAAAGCTATGGGAATTACAGTTGATGGATTTGGCATCATGGATGAACCATGAGGAAGCAAGGGCTATACAAATGAAGAAGATATTGGCAAGGGAACAAACAGAGCCTCTCATGATAAGAGATGAGTAGTTGAATCCAATGGTTGTCATCAACCGACATAATTTAATTTCAAATGATCCTCAACTTGCACCCAGGTATCTTGCTGCCTAAGAGCAAGCACTTACACATTTTCAGGATCTGTTCAGACTATTAAGGGATGACAACATGAAATCTTTCCAAAGGAGATGGAATAATTTACCCTACAATTTGAAAATCAGATAGTACCATTCTCCTCAAAGGATGAGAGAAGCACTAAACATGACACCCATGTACAAACAAACCATCCAAAGGATCAAAGTCAATTAGATTGGCTTGAGACTTAGTCCACCATTGCTCTTTGGGATGTTAGAAGGAAGGAAGGAAGAGGAAGAAAGAAAGTAGTGGGAGGAGGTAGAAAGGAAGGCAAGATTCTATGCACAAGAAGAGGAAACCACAGTAGAAGCATGGAATGTCAGGGAGGCGACTAGAGCTATAAAAGACATCGATATTGATTGACTTGCTCATAGGATGAGAAACACTTTCAATAGGTGGGTGATGATGAGCCTCATATTTGGGTAAATATATGGACCTTAATTCACCTCTTATATTATTCAAATAAACTCTTCTCACAACTTATTACATGTTTTGATTATATTTTTCTTAATGAGATGAGTTAAAGTGAGATATTATGCCTAGTGGACTAATGTGCATTGAATGCAGGTTTCTGAGAGAAATCGGGGAATTTTGGCAAGTTTAAGGGCTAAAACTCGAACGAGAAAAGGAAGATAGGTTGTAGGAGGTAAATCCTCCTTGTTTACTCTTCCCTCATTTGAATATCCCTCCATTAATCAAACCAGCTCGGAGTACAAGCAGCAGAGTCATGACGATAAAAAGGAAATCGAGCAAGTGATAGTCAAAGAGTTAGTTCACCTTGAGTTTGGGAGCCGAGCCTCCCTAGATGTAAGAAAGTCATTGGAGACTTTAGTTGTATAAAGAAAGAGGCCTAGAGCCTCATTAGGATTTGAATTTTTGTGGTAAAAACACTAGTTATTCTTGAGCTCTAAACTTGTTGAAGACATTGCTATGTAATTTTCTATTTTGATAATGAGAATGAGATTGTTCATGATCCACTACTGAGTTAACTCAAAGGGTTGAAGCTCTTGGGTTAGGGACAAACCCTAATATAAAAGGCTCCTCTTCTTGTATCTGCATTGATCCGGATTTAAACTGGAACACAACAAATTACAGAGATAACCATATACACAAATATGCAGTGGAAATAATACTTCATTTCATTAATGGAAAATACTGAAATATGCTTA
>APFE031741788.1:0-12495 GCA_000404065.3 Pinus taeda | reverse complement strand
AATGAATTGTTTAATAATATACTTTTTTGGTCAAAATTGATCATAATAATATAACTATGTGGTAAGTATATAGTTGAAAATTATTCTTTTATTATTTTATTTACTAAATATATATCTAAATTTATGGTAAACGGAGAGATTACTAATCCCTGTGGTTAATTTAAAAAGTTAAGTTAAATTGTATATAATTTACTTTTTATAAAAATGTATAATTATGTTAATTTGATAATACTATTATGGGAAAATCTAAACTCTAATTTATATTATATATATATTATATATTTAATATGTATGTATATATATATTATTGTTAAAAGATATCTAAAATTATAACCAAACTAATTTATCGTGGATTTAATAGATGATTAGATAACCAAATACAAGTAATCAAATGCAATAAAGATAAGAATATAATTATCTATGTAAATAAATAAAATAAAACTTAGGTAAATAGTAATTACCCACGTAATATGTGATATATTATTTTATTATAATAAAATTTATAAAACTTGTTTTATTAGGCATCTTTAAGTGATGTTGGATTGTCTTAAACACCCTTTTTTATGTTTCAACCCCTTAATTACACTTTGACTTACATCTGTATCAACATTAAATAACTCTATTGAATCACACTTTCCATTGGGATCAACAACCATATTCTAGTTTAACATCACATATGATAAAATACACTATTATCATAGTTTATCATAATTTTCACTTTAAAAGAAAATGATTTTCACTTAGTTTCATTTTAATTGATAAAATGAAAACAAAAACACAATTCTAAATATACTCTGCATGTTTTCTAAATATACCATGCATTTTTTCGTATAAAATAAGTTAATATATGAATAAACTATTTTTTTGAGAAATTCATTTTTATATAATAATATAAAATTTCATTTGATTTAGTATATGTTTTTAAAATCCTCCAGTGTGGGTGGGTGCCAATAGAGGACAATCAGTAAAAAGATTGTTCCAAGTGGAACATGATGTTAGTTGGATTGGCATGAGCCATCTTCAGCCTTGGCATACATTGATATTAATTCATGCAAGTCGCAAGCCATCTCCACTTTGATCGAGGAGCACATCAATACCCTTGGCATCATGGGAAGCTATCATTATCTGATTAGACCGATTCATATCAATCTATGGAGGTTTAATGTTGGCGCTTGTGGGAATGCTTTGCCAGGCACCATTTGCATGAAGTTCAATGGGGAAATTAGGATTAAGGAAATGGTGGGTATCTTCAACCATGTTGGTGATAAAAGGTGTTCTCTGGCAATCCGACTCAGCGCCAATGTTAGGCATACAACTTTCCTCTTCCATCTGGAGAATTGGGTTAGTTGTCCATTGGTCATGGGGTTCATGAAGGCCAGTAGACTTCCTATGGTCTCCATGGGAGAGAGACCCGACCCTGAGACAATATTTCCACATCCAACGTCTCTAGTCTATGGCAGAGGTAATAACATTTAGACATATTCCTTAAATAACACTCATAATTTTGTAATTTTGAATAATTTAGCCTTAAAAGACAATCTCATAAAAAGAAAACACAGTCTCATATGTAATTTGAAAACACTAAATTGATATTCATGAGATAATTTCCCAACAACATCAATGTCCACGTACTATATTTTTAAAACAATATAGCGTCTAAATTCAAAAAAAAAAAAATCTTAAACTTAATTTATTTTTAAATAAATAAAAAACTTTAAAGCTAAATTCTATCCCTAAAATTATACCCGTTTTCAACTAATTCCAAATACAAAACGCTAAACATTAAGTCTATGTTGTATATTTAAAAAAGTCACCCTTCCTCAAGCCCATGAGATGATCAAGGCATGTTTTAAGGCCATGAGAGGATCAAGGCATGATTTAAGGCCATGAGATGACATGGTGTATTTTTTTTTGAAGTTTTTTAAATATACATAATAAATAAATTGTCACAAGTATACATAAATAAATTTTTATTATCATAAAAAATGAAATAAAAGAATTTCATTTCTAATTAATCCATATAATCAGAATAAAAATAATTAGTGGAAATTTTTTTCCAAAAGCCACATCATTACAGATATTTTCAATGTAATTGTAAAATCCGTGATCAAAGATATTTTCCCGATTAGCCAACACACGCTATCTACGAATCTCTCTCGTGCGACAACAAAAAGTTTTAATAAACTTTGAAGAATATGACATAGGGTGGAATTTATGCTAAACTCGAAAATCCGTTGTAATTATCCTTTTCTTTTGAGTTTTCAAAAATTCATATTAAATATATTTATATATATATATATTATATTAATTATTTAATTATAATTATTAAATATTTTGTTAATTGATTCTAGTTAGTGATTCGAAAGTAGTCCGGGGAGAAATGATTCAAATATTCTTTTATTTTAAATTAATTTCCTATAATTAGTGTATTAATTATATTAAAAATATTAATGTGATTGAATATAGCTGAAGATTATCATTTATATTCTACTATTAATAAATTATATAATAAAAAACTTTACAACAAAAACATTAATAAAGTATATTCTCTTAATAACCGAGATCTTCACTTAAAAAAATCAACACATCTTCATCAGTTTAAATTAAAAATTAAAAAAAAAAACCTTCTACCAAATTTCATTTTCAAAATAAAAATAAATATATAATCATTCTTTAAACATTTATTTAAAAACTATATGAATAAACAAAAATTATAAAATTTCGAGTAGTTCTCTTTAATTCACATTGAGCGGAGTTCGTCCCCAATGAGCGAAGTGTCCATTAAAAACATCCACACTTTCGAAAATTCAAACACAATGTAATTCCAAAACATTGCCTACAAAATGATATGAATTAGGACAATTTAAAAGCAATATATTCATTCAGAAATATTTAAGTGGTTAAATTGATAAATTTAATTATTTTCTAAATTGAATAGAAATTTTGTTTTAAGTTATATTTTTAGGTTTAAGATTATAATTTGTGAATGTGATTTATTTTAATAATAATGGTTAAGTTTATTTGATTAGATTTGTTGATTTTTAAGAAGCGAAATATCTTTTTGTGGGTAAAAAAAAAACATTTGAAGATTATCAGAGTTTTAATGATTAGAAAAATAAGAAAATAAGTATAATGAAAAATATTTTGAAATTGTGATTTAATTTGGGTACAAGGAAAAGATGATAGATTTTTTTTGTCTCAAAGTGTTTTTGAAATTGTTTAATCTCAATTTCACTAAGCAATTTGTGAGAATTTATTCTTATTTTAATAATGTTTATTCTCTTCTTTACACTAATAAATGCTTAAATATATTTTGATGCTTTAGATTATGGTTAACTACCTCATTATAATATATTAATTCACTTTCATCCTCTAATTTTTTACTCCACCATATATTTTTCTTAAATTTAAATGTAATAATATTTCAATATTACCATATTTTACAAAATCAATTATTTCTTTAATTTCTAATAATTTAATAAAAAAATTACAAATTTATGCCCCTAATCCAGTCCAACTAACCCTTTCCCCGTCAAAGCTATAGCCGGTCTGCTCTGACTATTTAATATGCATATCTAGATCTGATTCTTCAACTTGTCCTGACGATGAACCACACTGGTTAGTTGGAAACGCGTAGACAAATGAAATATCATGTGATTTACGCCGAAAAATCTTTCCTAAACTTAATATAGATCACAAAAGTCTTCATTCAACCCAAAAAATTACAATTTTATATTATCTCAATTTAAACTATCTTAATTTTAATTTTAATTAAAATTTTAAATTAATACTATTTATATGGTTTAAATGACAAAATTCATAAAAATTGAATTTATACATTTATTCATTTCCTTCCATCTAAATCACTAATTAAAAAACTACTAGGAAATGATATACAACATTGAAGTTTACAATTCCCATAAATTAAATAAAAACAAAAAGTCCACTTGTCCTATTGGTGGGTCAATTTCACATTGTTTATACCAACAAAATTAAAATGAAGTAATCATTATAAGCCATGACATCCCATGGATTCATTCCCCACATAGATATAGATATATATAAATATAAAGGAAATTGCTAAAATATACGGGGGAAGATTAGTAACGCTCTTTAAAAAAGGAATTATGTAACATGCGAACATATTTGTTTTGTCTGCCTTCCTAATTTGTTTGTGTCGTGAACCAGTAAAACTACTTTATCATATTTTAGACATTATTGGTATAGTTTTTTAATGAAGAATTTGACTTTTAAATGTATTATACATAGAATATGTAGTATTATCCATATTATATGTCTTTTGGAATGTTGATAAGGTCGTTTCTCATCAAATTAACATTTTAAGTTTGAGTTGTCTAGGTAGCCTTCGCGGTGTTTCTGAAAATAGATATCATTGTTATGTTTAATAATTTTTTGGTAGTTATACTTTATTATATATATTATAATTTTATATAATTTTATGAATTATTTTATTATTTCATGTAAAAGATATTGTAATTTAATAGATTTAAAGTTAATAATGATATAAGTTATTATTAATTTTTAATTTTGTATTTTAGTTTTTTAATAATTTTTAATTAAGTGGAGAGGTTCATTCTATAGTCTAGTATGAGAAGATGTTTAATTTTATCCATACTCAATGTAGAGTTGACAAGTGTCCTTTTTAAAATAAAAATAAAAATATTCCTTAAATTAAAAAATAATTTCCACTTTAATCAAAATAAAAAACAAATACATATTTTGTTAGTTTTATCAAAATATAAAACAAATATACATATTTTGTTAGTTTTACTTAAAATATTATAAAACATAGTCCTACTCTAACTATGCTTGCTTTATTGGATGTCGATATTACAACCTAATGCAAAGGAGATATGGTAGAAATATTTCACTCTCACTTTAAGTGATAAATAAAATATATCGATGTCCATATGAAATAAGAAAATAATAATAATAATAATAATTAAAACAAAAAACAAATGAAGTTGATATTATTTATATTTTCATATTTCAATTGGATAAATAAATAGAGTATTTTAATATCTATGTTAACTAATTCATTTAATATATATGTTAACTATAGAAAAATATAAATACACACACATATAAACCACAATAAAATATTTCAATGTGCAAAGAGAATAATTAGTTGAAAGTAAAAAGATTGAATTCCTTAGTTATAACAATAATAAGAGGGAGATGAATAATTAATTCAATTTTTAATATAAAATTAAACTGTGACATTTCCCATGAGGTGTAGACCAATTGGTTTGTGCAGGGTTTAGCCTGAACTGGGTCATAGGTTCAAATCTCATGGGGAGCGGCAGATGTGGAAGCCACTCTTGGGGGAAAGTAATTAAAACTTTCTTGAGGAGCGTTGAGGCTCAGAAGCCTCGTAAAAAAATAATATGTGACATTTAAAAAATATCAATAGAAATTAAAAAAATCAATGTACATCATAAATAAAATATTTCAATATATAAAATTAAGTAATATTGAGATGTATTTGAATTATTATTATTATAGCATTTCAAGTATAATTATTTTAGGTTTTGATCCTTTTATTAAAGGTTAATTTTGAATGTAGCAAATATTTGTTGGAATTGCATGTTTAGGCTATTCTATTCCATATATTCAAGGGATTTTCAAGGGGTTGAATATATTTATGCATTCAAAAATGCAATTTAACATATGTATATGTATATGTGTATGTGTGTCTGTGTGTATATATAGAGAGAGAGGGGTGCAAATTTTTAAAGTTTTGCACTTTAAGAGATTCGATCATTCCCGACTCTTGCTAAATCCATAGTTAAAATGGATTTATACTGGTTACAAAAAAGTAAGGTTATAAATTTAACAATATTATTAATTTTTCATACTAAATACAATTAGTGCAACCAAAACAATTATAATGTATTTTGCATTAGTATTAACATATTTTTTTTTTATCATTATGTCCACTTTATTTTTTTTTAACAGAAATGGTTGAGTTTTATTTATAAGAAGAGGTTGGGCATGGCCAAACAACCTCTATTACAGTCAATTGAGAGATTTTTGGCTTTTTAGAATCCTCAATTCTGGCTTTTGTATTAGAGATTGGTTGTTGCTTTTGATTCTTTTGGAATGGCTGAGTGTTCCTTGCTTTGCTCTTGGTTTTTGAATATCCTGTCTTACATTTCTGCTTTTGTTTGATGATTTGAAACTTGCCTGACTTAAAATAATTCCCTCATATATATTAATCCCAAACCCATTAATACAAACCCGCATATATTAAAATATATTAATACATGTCCTGACCCCACCTCCATTATATCACACTGCTCTTCCGTACCCGACCCCACGTCAAGGCTAACACCCCTCCATATTCATCATGCGATAATTGTCATATCTTCCCCTGCCCAGATTCGACGCTTTTCGTGTCCCTCGTTGTCCGGCCCTTAACACCTCAGAAGTGCGCGAGATGGGCGGTTTTGTCCTGCCACGCGTCAGTCCCTCAAGTACATCGTGTCCGTTTGGGAAATACTGCCCAATAGCCAGAAGCAGTGTGATAAAAACTGCTTACCACTCCCAGTGTCATTAACACCCCACCATATTCAACGTGCGATAACTGTTAGATCTTCCCCCGCCCAGATCCAATGTTTATCGCGTCCCTCGCTGTCCGACCCTTAACACCTCAGAATCGTGTGAGATGGGTGGTTTTGTCTTGCCACGCATCAGTTCCTCAGGTACATTGCGTCTGTTTGAGAAATACTACCCAACAGCCAAAAGCGGTGCAATAAAAACCACTTACCACTCCCCACATCATATAAAATCGTCCTCCATTTGAATTCAATTCTGCGCCCTGTTAAAACACCAAACCACTGATGGCCCATGCAATAAACCGTTTACCTGTCAACTTCGCGTGATGTTAAAACATCATGCCACTTTCCCACTCTTTCTCATCAGTGGTTGTCAGCCTGTGCCAGAGCCTTGGTTCTGTGTATTTCTTCTACATTCAATTGCGGATTTGGTGGATGCTATGATCTCTGAGATTTGCAATTGCATGGAGACAGGACTTATGCATAGGGATTCAGGCCCACTGCCTTGTCTAACCTATCCTTGTTTAGCTCTCCTTTTCTGTTAAGGAATTGGGTGCCTTTCAGCTTCTTCATCGTTCTTTACCATCCTACCTTGAGCTAGAAGACATCCTTTGTTAGCCATTATATCAACTTCCTTGTTCAGAGTTTGCAGGACATGGTAGAATGAGTAGGAAGTGAAATTTTGAGTCATCTTTCTTATTCTTCCAAGAGTCGTGTTTAGAGCATAGCTATTGAGTTGGTCGCCCGTGTTAAGGATTTTAATCGGGATCTTAGAGTTCCCGAAGATTTGAAGGTTTTCCCCTCTGTTCCTTTGAGCTAGCTGACACGCTTTGAGCAGTCTAAGAATCTTGGCCTGGTTGTTAGTGCTCTATCATATGCCCCAACTGAAGCTATACTTTTTGTGCCCATCTGTGGAGTAAATTGTTCCTCCTGCCCCTGATCTCCCCGGGTTTCTTTTGGAGGCTCCATCGAAGAATATTGTGACTTTGCCCTGATTTTTTTCACCACTTTTTAAAGTCTGCCTTAGAGATCCAAAGCTGCCACTTTGGATTGTGGCTAGGTAGGTAGATATTATTTTTGATGCTGACCCATCTCATGGATTCACCTAGCTAGCTGAGCTCTTCAGGGAGTAGGGAATTGTCAGGCTTATGAGGTTTATTTTCAAAATTTTCCAGCAGCAGAGCTTTGGCCTTGGCAGTCACTGAGTTGGTGGATTGAAGTATATTGTTGAAGATGACTTCATTCCTTGCCAACCAGATTCCCTAGCAGGTATATTTAGGATTGCATTCCAGATATTAGCTCATGTTGATTTGCTTTTCAGAGTGTGAGGCTAATGTTCTTTCCATGTTGTGAAGAGACTAACAAGTGATGTAGGTTCAGGGATTTGAGCATTGAGCCCCATCATTTCTTGCAACCAGACTTCTTGAGAAAAGGGGCAGTCTATGAACAGGTGTTCAATCGTTTCCTGAGCCTTGCAGCAGAGAGGGCATATGTGGGGACCAATGATTCCTCTTTTCTCCGAGTTATCTCCAGTGAGGGTCCTTTGTGCATTGGAATCCAACATAAGAAGTTGATTTTTGGGAGTCCAAATGGGTCCCAAACATGCTGCCAAAGTTTTGTAGTGTGGATCTGATGTTGTTGTTCTTGAAGAGTTGCAAAGCCCAGTCATGTTGAGTAAGCTCCGATCTTCCCCCAGCCCCACTTGTCCCTCGAATGGAGATGCACAGGAGCCAGACCATAGAGTTTAGCTAGTAATTGATGGAGTTGAGGGAGCATCCAGTCAGGGGGCGGTGGAGGGCCCAATTACTCTAGTTCCTTGTTGAATCCTAAGTGCATATGTCAGCAAGTTTGTGGATACCTTTTTGGATGAGCTAGTTACACAAGTCTTCTATTTCTGGTGCAAGATTTAGTGGTTGGAGGCCCATGATCTTGTCTTCCCACAGTCTAATTCTTTTCCCATTTCCTGGTATTCTGTAGAGCTGATCTTTAAAGAACTTCCAGCCTTGGTTGCACAGTTTCCATAGCATGGTTCCTTTATGGGAAGCTCCTTCTTCCATATTCTTTATTGAGAGTCTATGCAGATATTTTTTAAATAGAACTTGACTTACAAGGTGTATTTGATTTGAGAAGATTTTCCAGAGGATCTTACCTCCCATTGCCAAATTGGCCAACCCTGGATCTCTTACATGTAGTCCACCTTCAGATATTAGCCTTTTCACTATGTTTCAGCTTACTATATGAAAAAAAAATTAGTTCCCCTTTCCTCCTTGCCATAGAAAATTTTGAATCAGATTTGCTAGCTGTTTAGTGATCATTTTTGGAGCTAAAAGGAATAAAGCCTAGTAGATAGGAAGGGATGAGAGAACTGACTTGACCAGAGTGAGCTTCCCAACTTTGGTAAGCCAATGTCCGCCCCAAGCAGTCATTTTTCCTTGATTTTGTTGATAATTTCCATCCAATGAGGGGCCTTACTGGTACCCAAGGTTAAAGGCAGACCAAGATACTTGAATTTTTCCCAAGAGACATAGCAGGTGAAGCCCAAGGCTTGGGAAATCTTGAGTATAGTTTGCTGGTCTAATGCCCGGCCGTACACTGCACTTTTCCTCTTGTTGACCATAGCTCCGGAAACTCTGTAGAAGATTTGGATTACTCCATTGAAGGTTCATGCTATTTTAATGGAGGCTCCTCCCATAAGGATAGAGTCGTCGGCGAACAAGGCATGATTGATTGGGGTTGTTCTAGTTATTGCCCTCATGCCAAGAAGTGTCCCATTGAGCTTCTCAGCTGTGAGCTTTCGGCTTAGAGAGTATGCCATTAGAATACACAGGAAGGGGGGCAGAGGGCAGCCTTACTTGATTCTCCTCGATGCTTTGAAGTATTTTTTCAGCCTGCTATTTACTAGAGGGGCTTTTCAAGGTTCTCCAATGCATGCTTTAATCAATTTTTCAAATTCAGAACTGAAACCAAATGCAGAAAGAACTTGGAGGAGGAAAGAATGCCTTACTCAATCGAAGGCGTTCGCCATGTCTAGTTTGATGAGCATACCTTGCTCTTTGTGTTGATCGCTGGAATGGATGATTTCCTGCACTAGTATCACATTGTCCAGGATTTGCCTGCTTTGACAAACCCTCCTTGGTTGGGTGGGATGAGTTTTTCCAGCAAAAGCTTTATTCTATTTGCAAATAACTTGGTGAGAATTTTGTAGGACGCATTACATAGCGAGATTGGCCTGAATCTGTCGAACACCTCCAAGTTGGCTTCTTTGAGAATTAGAGCTAGGAAGGTGGAGTTTGTGCTTCCTCCGACTTTGGCTTTTCGGAGGAATCCTTTGATCATTTGGTACAAATCAGCCTTGATGATGTCCCAACAGATTCTATAGAAGTGTATGGAGAATCCATTAGGTCTTGGGACTTTGTCTGGTTCCATCTTGCATATGACATTGCTAATTTTGTCTTTAGTGAATGGCTTTAGGAGAGTTGTGTTGTCCTCCTCATTAACCATCCTTGGAATGTGCTTGACGAATTCATGAGCTTCCTCTTCATCCTCTGCGCCTTCTTCTTTGAACAACTGTTGAAAATGAGAGGTTGCCGCCTCTTTTATTAGAGTTGTGCCTTTGAGAACAACCCCATCTAGTGAGGTGATTTCAGCAATGTGGTTGCTAGAAAGACGGGTTCGAATTTGCTTGTGGAAAAAGGTTGTATTTTTGTATCTAGACGCAAGCCAGAGATTGGGTGACTTGAGCCTCAAGTATTCTCCCCCCTCTCTGAATGTCTGGAGGGTGTTGATTTGGTGTTCTTGCTTGCTTTGAATTTCTGCATTGGTAATGTCTTGCATCTCCAAGCCCATTTGCAGATCCAACATCTGCTTTGTACTCTGTTTTCGTTGGGTAGTGGGAGAATCTGTGGGATTTTTTATCCATTGTTTCAAAGTTGTTTTGGTGGCTTTTATCTTTTTCTCCCAAACATAGATGGGCGATCCTAGAACATGGATGGACCATGCCTTATTCACTGTATCCATAAACCCTTCTATGTTTGCCCATAGTGGGTTGAACTGGAAGGGGATTGGCCCCAAGTTTTCTTCTTCTTCCAGCAAAAGGAGGATGGCTTTATGGTCTGAATTCCACTTTGGCAGAATTTTTGTGGAAATGATCATCTTCTCGAAGAGGAAGGAACTCTAAAGAAGGAATCTATCTAGCCTAGCTAATATGTTCTCCTCCCCTATTCTGTTATTTGTCCATGTGTAAGGCCCTTTTTTTGGCTTGAAGTCCAATAAATCCCATTGTTGAATCAGGTTTTCCACTAAGGGAACAAAGCGGTCCCTGTTGCTGGTTCCTCCTCTTTTTTCCTTTGGGTCAAGGATTAGATTGAAGTCTCCAGCAATATTTATTTATTTATTTATTTTTTAAGTATGGGGGATTACGCAGTGCATTATATTAGATATCATTTTTGGGATTCAACTGCGTTAAGTAAGTCATTCAAATGTATGACCATTTCCATGGGAGGTAGTCGTAACTGACTAATTTCTCATGATTTTTTGAATAGTTCACTTAGCACTCATTGTATCGGGTGATGCTCATAGGGGTGAAGAAGTGGGATTGAAACTAGTGAAAAGTGGAGAACGAATCACATAGCATTAATCATCACTTCTGGGGCCTGCACCCGGTAACCAGGACTTCCCAGGAGAACACCCATCCCAGATCTCCTCTGGCTCAAGCGCGCTTAACTGTGGAGTTTTTCCCCACAATCAAGCCCACTTAGCTTGCTACCCCATTTGCAAAACCTTCGCAAGTATTGTGCCTCATGAACCATTCAAGTAGAGATCCCTTTCTTTTTGAATTTAAGTATGGGGGATTACGCAGTGCATTATATTAGATATCTTTTTGGGATTCAACTGCGTTAAGTAAGTCATTCAAACGTATGACCATTTCCATGAGAGGTAGTCGTAACTGACTAATTTCTCATGATTTTTGAATAGTTCACTTAGCAGTCATTGCATCGGGTGATGCTCACAGGGGTGAAGAAGTGGGATTGAAACTAGTGAAATGTGGAGAACGAATCACATAGCATCAATCATCACTTCCGGGGCCTGCACCCGGTAACCAGGACTTCCCAGGAGGTCACCCATCCCAGATCTCCTCTGGCTCAAGCGCGCTTAACTGTGGAGTTTTTCCCCACAATCAAGCCCACTTAGCTTGCTACCCCATTTGCAAAACCTTAGCAAGTATTGTGCCTCATGAACCATTCAAGTAGAGATCCCTTGACTCTTTTTTGAATTTAAGTATGGGGGATTACGCAGTGCATTATATTAGATATCATTTTGGGATTCAACTGCGTTAAGTAAGTCATTCAAACGTATGACCATTTCCATGAGAGGTAGTCGTAACTGACTAATTTCTCATGATTTTTGAATAGTTCACTTAGCACTCATTGCATCGGGGTATGCTCACAGGGGTCAAGAAGTGGGATTGAAACTAGTGAAATGTGGAGAACGAATCACATAGCATCAATCATCACTTCCGGGGCTTGCACCCGGTAACCAGGACTTCCCAGGAGGTCACCCATCCCAGAACTCCTCTGGCTCAAGCGCGCTTAACTGTGGAGTTTTTCCCACAATCAAGCCCCCTTAGCTTCTTGCTACCCCATTTGCAAACCTTAGCAAGTATTGTGCCTCATGAACCATTCAAGTAGAGATCCCTTGACTCTTTTTGAATTTAAGTATGGGGGATTACGCAGTGCATTATATTAGATATCATTTTGGGATTCAACCGCGTTAAGTAAGTCATTCAAACGTATGACCATTTCCATGAGAGGTAGTCGTAACCGACTAATTTCTCATGATTTTTGAATAGTTCACTTAGCACTCATTGCATCGGGTGATGCTCACAGGGGTGAAGAAGTGGGATTGAAACTAGTGAAAT